>JAEUYN010001841.1:0-42962 GCA_018257835.1 Euura lappo
ATCGTGCAATGGTACATTTGGATTTTTTCTTGAGTCAACATTTTCGACAAGTTTTTCTCTTGAGCCTCCTGATGAGCTTTGCTTTGGATAACCTTGTGTCTTTTGGCTGTAAAGTTTCGGTTGCGGGATTTGGACCATCTTTGTGTTTCTATCTCCATTATTTATGTCGACATTGTTACTTCCACCTACAATCAATGTTAACAATTTTCTGTGCAAGTTGGCAATATTTTTATATCACCAAAAAGTAAAAAGTACGACCTTCTTCTGCCTGCTGCTCTCCTTTACGCCTCACTAGGTTGTCAGCCGCTGCGCTGGATTTGTGTACTCGATCCAAGTCGAGTTCGACTCTTCTAATGTGAGTAATTGCTGGCTTGGATCTACGACGGTATTCACCTGATGATGTGCTGCATCCGACATCATTCTCATCGTTGAAAATCTCGTCATTCTCTATAAATTTATATGACATGATTCACATCGTACATCACATCGTATATCGGATGGCTTGAGTTGAATACGAGGGGTGATTCACGAAGGAAATCTGGTGTACGAAGGGCCGGGAAATGTCGGGAAATGTTGGGGAAATATTGGGAGGTATTGGAAAATGTGGGAAATATGATAGTAGATAAACAAGGGGGTTTCTGGACCAAAGTGCTGAGTCATCCTCGCACTGCGCATGCGCAGAGGCGGGAAATTCGAATTGTCCCCAGGCCGCGAAACTTCTGGAAGCTCTATGACGTCATCACCCCCTACCCTTCCCGATGACGTCATCACCCCCCACCCATCCCGATTACGTCATCACCCCCACCCTACCCCATGACGTCACCAGTGGCGGGAAATTCGAATCGCGTCTCGAGTCACAGGCTTCCACCCCACTCTCCCCGATGACGTCACCTGTGGCGGGAAATTCGAATCGCGTCTCGGGCACGGGCTTCTTCGTCAACGCCCGCCCCCTCTGGAAGGTTCCCGGAAGTTTCTGGAAAATTCTGGAAGCTTCCGAAACATCCCTGCAGGGTCGCTGCCGTCGTCGTCGTCGGGTCGCGAGATTCCGGAAGCGAGCCGAATTCGTCCGGCCGCGGGATTTCGGAAGCCCGCCGAATTCGTCCGGCCGAGGGATTCCCGCCGACGTCCGCGGGGTGCGGAAGATTTTTTCCTTTCGAGGACCTCCGAGGATCGTTCGGGAAAGTAAGAAACGTACGCGCGATATTCGTTCGTCGGTCGACTTTATTGGTTCACTGATTCGTTTGTGGATGAGTAAAAAAATTACAATTCAAGAATTAATATCTACAGTTTTTCAGTTACAGGTTCGAAACGTGCTTATCAATACACTTATTCGATTGTAGATACCAAATTAGGTTATTATTCTCAAATTACAAAATCGTTATGAAGATGTACATTTCTCACAATTTTCAATCATGGGACCACCGTTATCGTCGTGTCCGGGTGGGTGATGATGTTGTTGACATTGACGGTAGTATTTACGTCCGTCTATGGTTATTCCATTGTTTTGTTACCCATGGTTGATCGATGTTTTCCGAAGCTAACGTGAAGATAACTTTTTAACGGACACCCTCCCCGCCTCGAGGAATAGTTTCAATGATTCCTCCAGTTTTCCAGCGCAGCGTTTCAGATACCAAATTTTCAGTCTTTGTACGTTTTCCAAGGCGCAATGATACTTGCGAACGTTCTCGTGATATTTATGGTACCAACAATGAGCCACTTTCAGACTTTCCAATTTTGGACAACCCAAGTCTTCCAAGTTAATAACTCGCTTCGAATCTCCGATCATGCTTTCCACCCACCGCTTCTCCTGCAGGCCTTTCACGTAGAGTAGAGTCGCACTTTTAACAATTTTATTCAATACCTGTTTCATGTCATCGTAAGGTACGTTTCCAGCGTCCCACGGTATGCCGTGGAAGTTTCGTGTGAGCCAAGCGTTAATAGCCCTATATTTTTGGGGTAAGGTACACCAAGCTTGCGGTGGTTTGAAGAGAATACAGGCGAGAGTCTGCTTGTTTTCCTTATCCGCTTGAATACTCATCGCACTCAGTTCCTTCACCACGAATTCATTGTTGGATTGTTTGAAACCTTGGATGTCCAACATCATCTCCATTGTTGAAGAGATTTTATAGATTCGTTCGATGTTGATTGTCAGGATGTAAGGAATTGACTAATTGCTCGATGTTTCGCCCCACTGTTATGTATGTTGAGTGAGGTCGCTGGTGAATCATGGCTTATACAGACGGCACCCTAAATAGGGACCGCTTTCGGAATTGTAGGGAAGATTGAGAGAGCGACTGACTGTGCGATTGACTGTAGCGACTGAAAGCGCTGACTGTAGTATGTAATTTGCGAAATAATTTGAAAGTCGCAAAAAGCATTTTCTAGTCGCAATTTGTGTATGTCTCTTTGTACTTCTCAATGTTATTTCTGAGAATTGCGTCCGACTGTGAATCACGTCATCGACAGACGATACTCGAAGAATCTGAAGCATTTTGAATTTATTATCAGTGCGAAATCACTTATTTGGACTGTGTGAATCGAATATCGCTGTACCGAGAGTGCGTGTTGTACTACGTAACCTGATACCCATGAGGCTGTGCCGCCGCCGACTCGCGCCTCTGATCGACGCGTGGTGACGAAGTATCGACGAAGATCCATCGAGAAAGTTTTAGGAGAAGAATTGATCGTAGGTTGACCTTGGTTGATAGTTTCGAGAACCGTTCGCTAAATAGTTGAGAATAATTTCTTAGATCCAAACAGTTATTGATGAAAAATTCAGAAAACAAATGTTTTACCCTATTGCACAAATTTGTACACGTACTCTGAGTACCTCGATACAAATAATGTATGTGTAATGTATGTGTACTGTTGGTATTGATATTGTATTAGTATAGACCAACGTCCATAGGATAAGCTGACCCGTTGTATCTGTGAACTGGTAAACACCAGTCGGAATAAAGCCTTCACGAATGATAGACGTGTTGTCTCTAACTCCCTACTCATGATCCTACATCCCAAGTGGCGACGAGGATAAAAGTAAAAAGAAAATGCGTGCAAGGAACGCACACTGGACAATCAACTAAAGTGCTAGGGCACTGAGTG
The DNA here is from genome assembly GCA_018257835.1 of Euura lappo. NCBI lineage: Eukaryota > Metazoa > Arthropoda > Insecta > Hymenoptera > Tenthredinidae > Euura > Euura lappo. Next base: position 3,103 of record JAEUYN010001841.1, read on the forward strand.
AAGATTATGTCAAGTGGACAGGTGGAAATAAAGGTTTCGTGGATTTATAAACTGAGTAAAGCTCAGGTAATCGCGAAATTAAAAGAACTCAACGAATCGGTTGACGAAACGGCGATACTAGAAGTGCTGAGGAAACAATTAAAACGGGCGATAAAAAAGTCAAGTGGTCAGCCCTCTGACAGTGAATCGGACAGGGACGAAGTGAAAAGTGTAGTGTCGGACAATACGGACGAAGTGGAAGTCAGTGAGACCGTGGAAATTATCAGGAGAGTATTCGAAATGGATTTACAAGCGAAAATCGATTTTGAAATGGGAGTTGATGATTGGGAACAATTCGTGGAAAGAATGGAGTGCTATTTTTTGGCCAATGATGTGACTGAGGAAAACAAGAAAAGAGCAATCTTTCTGACCAAGGTAAACGCTAAAACATATGGTCTAATAAGAAAAATCTGCGCACCGCAGAAACCAACAGAAATATTGTTGGCGAATCTGATTACGAAGGTAACGGATTTCGTTAAGCCGAAGGTGAACACAACGGTTCTACGCTCTCAATTTAGGCGTAGGATGCAAAATAAAAAAGAGACTGTAAGGCAATATTTAGCAGCCCTGCAAGAACTCGCAGCTAACTGTGAGTTCAAAGATACAAACGATGCATTGAAGGATCAGTTATTGAGCGGGATTTATGACGAAGAAATAAGGATTGCCTTGTTCAAAATCGAGGATTTAACGGTCGAATCAGCTATGAAAACAGCGTCCGCAATAGAAGAAGCTAAGGCAGCAGTAAGCAAGATTAAAGCCGGATCATCACAACAAGTGACCCTTGACGAGAGTCCAGATGAGGTGCGAGAAGTTTCGCGCATGGAAGGGAAAAATAAGAAATATTCGAAATCACGAGACAGAACATCAACACGAAGGAACCAAGGGGGGAAGCCAAGCTATCGGGCGTCCTCCAAGAACGCAAAGGAAACACGAAAACCGGATAAGTGTGCGTGTTGTGGGAAACTATATCATACAGCAGATGATTGTTGGCACCGGAACAAAAAATGCGACTCTTGTGGGAGACAAGGGCACCTGCAAACCGTATGCAAAAGAGGGAAGAGACATGGGAAATCAACGGTAAAAAATATACAAGATTCCAGCGACGAAGAAGACGCCGATGACGAATCAGATTCATCGTCAGAAGAAGAAAGCGATGTCCACACCATTGAAGTAAGAAACGAAGATTGTAATGCGTTAAAAATTAAGCCGCAGTTTCTAGCAGTAAAGGTAGGCGGGCATACGTTAAGTATGGAAGTAGACGGTGGCTCGGGAATTTCATTGATAAGTGAAAACGATTATAAAACTCTGTTCAGTAGCTTCAAACTGTCGAATTCTGATTTGAATATAAGATATTACGGCGGGGAACAGAGAAAACCGCTGGGGATGATAAAGAACATTACTTTTAAGTACGGAGAAATCAAATCAACGGGAAAATTGTACGTAATGGGCGACAATGGATCACCTCTTCTAGGGCGAGATTGGCTACTGAAACTAGGCCTCTGGCCACTAGAAATTGTACAATCGCGTGAAAAAATAAAAACGCCGGAAGAAATAAACTTTTTGAAAAATGAGAAAGAGAACCTAAATGAAATCAGGCAAAATTTTTTCGAGAAGCACGCTGATTTATTTTCTCCGGGCCTAGGGACATTTAACAAAGGATTTTTCAAAATCCAACTAAAAAACAAAACTGTACCAATCTATGTTAAACCTAGAAGCGTCCCTTTTGCATTGAAAGATAAAATCAGTAACGAGCTTGATCGATTAGTCGACGAGAAAGTGTTTACACCAATAGAAGTAAGTGAGTGGGGGACTCCGATAGTCCCCGTACTCAAATCGAAGGATGCAGTCCGTCTATGCGCAGACTATAAAGTCACGATAAATCCGATGCTGCTCATAGACAGACATCCTCTACCAAAAATAGAACACGTCTGTGCACAAATGAACGGAGGGACTATTTTTTCTAGAATAGACTTACGTGAAGCATACGCACAAGTACCGATCGAGGAAGAGAGTAAAAAATATTTGACAATTAGCACACACAAGGGACTATTTCAGCCAAATAAGTTACCTTATGGCATCGCCTCGGCTCCAGGTTTTTTTCAACGCATTATGGAGCAAATCTTTGCGGGTATGCCAAACGTTCAAGTTTTTCTGGATGACATTTTCGTTAAAGGAAAAACTACAGAAGAAAACCTTGAGTCAACAGAAATTGTATTTAACAAACTACGCGAGTGTGGTCTTAAGTTAAGAAAAGAAAAATGTTTTTTGTTAGAGGAAAAGATACGCATCCTCGGAGTGGAGCTCGATAAAGACGGGATTCACACAATCAAGGAGCGCGTTGAGGCTATCCAAAAAACACCGGAACCGACGAATTTGAAAGAATTGCAGGCATTCCTCGGGACAATAAACTTCTATGAGAAATTCATACAAGACCGGGCGAGGAAATTTAAACCTCTGTACAAATGTTTGCGAAAAAATAAATTCGCGTGGACCGACAAATGTAGAAAAGCATTCTTGCAAGCAAAAAAAGAGTTACTTTCGGACACAGTCCTAATAAACTTTGATCCAGCTAAGCCGATAATCTTGACATGTGATGCGTCAGATTGCGGAATATCAGCAATTCTTTCACACGAAACACCCGAAGGGGAAAGACCTATAGCTTTTGCATCGAAAACTCTATCCGAGAGTGAGCAAAACTATGCCATAATTGATAAAGAAGCGAAGGCAATTGTATTTGGGTTAACTAAGTTTTACGATTACCTATATGGCACAGAATTTACATTGAAAACCGACCACGAGCCACTTGTGAGGATTTTTGGTCCTAAAAAAGGCGTTCCAGTCATGGCAGCGCGTAGATTACAACGCTATGCTATCTTCCTGAACGCATTCCGCTATAAAATAAAATACATAAAATCCGCAGAAAATTGTGCAGATGGTCTCTCGCGACTTCCTATGAGCAAGAGAAAAAAATCACAGCAAAAGGAAGAATTCACGTATTTGAATTACATAAAAAACGAAACCTTCGTTTGTTTAGATTGGAAAGTAGTTGCTAGAGAAACCAGGAAAGACAAAAAACTCTCGCAAGTGGCTAGATTCATTAAAGATGGTTGGCCAGCAAAAGGCAACCTACCTGATGAATTTAAAGCATATGAGCTGAGAAAGGATGAACTCACGATCGAACAGAATTGTATTATGTGGGGGTACAGAGTTGTAATCCCGGAAAAATTACAAGAGTGGGTTTTACTGGAACTACACGCGACGCACTTAGGCATCGTGAAAATGAAGTCGATCGCGAGGTCATTTTTTTGGTGGCCTGGAATTGACAGTAGTATAGAAGAAGAAGCACGAGCGTGCCAGGCGTGTATGCAAGAAAAAGACAACCCACCGCACACCGAATTAAACCCATGGAAATGGCCAGACAGACCTTGGCAGCGAATACATACAGACCTTATCGGACCAGTGAAGGGTCACAATTTCCTATTGATTATCGACGCGATGTCAAAGTGGCCGGAAATTTTTGAGATCAAATCAATCGACTCAGAAACGTTAATCAAATACTTCGAAAACGTATTCGCTCGCTTCGGTCTGCCTCGCCAATTAGTTAGTGATAACGGTAGACAATATGTAAGCGAGGAATTTGAAACATTCTTGAAGCAATTAGGAATTAAACACACCCTCTCAGCGGTCAAGCACCCAGCTTCCAACGGAGCTGCGGAAAACATGGTAAAGACCTTTAAGAAAAAAGTCAAGGTCCTACACCGACAGGGTATGTCGTTTAAACAAGCTACAGATGTATTTCTTTTTGACTATCGTGCAACGAAGCATTGTACGACAGGTGAATCTCCCGCTAACTTAATGTTAAACCGCGAACTACGAACCAGATTTGATCTATTACGTCCGACTACCGAGGAGAAGGTAGTTACTGAGACAAACCGTCAAATCAAAAACAAAAAGGGGAAAAGAACTATCGACTTCAAACCAAACGATCTGGTTTGGGCGAAGAATTTCAGGAAAAATTCTCCTCTGTGGTCGGAAGGGCAGATCGCGGAGAGACTAGGCCCAGTAACGTACCGAGTCCGCTGGACCTCGGGTGGAACCGATAAAAGGCACATTGATCAAATTGTAAAGCGAAGCCCAGGTCGGCGAGACAAAGTCGAACAGAACAAACAAAATAACGAACCTAAAGAATTAAGGAGGTCGGCAAGACTAGCGGCAAGAATGAATAAGTGAAGTGTATGATTGAACGGGGAGGAGTGTAATGTATGTGTACTGTTGGTATTGATATTGTATTAGTATAGACCAACGTCCATAGGATAAGCTGACCCGTTGTATCTGTGAACTGGTAAACACCAGTCGGAATAAAGCCTTCACGAATGATAGACGTGTTGTCTCTAACTCCCTACTCATGATCCTACATCCCAGTATGTATTGTAACAGTACTTTTTCTAGCCTGGGGAAATTTAGATGTTATAACCAGAAATAAGTATGCTCAAAAAGGCGAAAATTAGCACCGAACGCGAATAACCTCAAAATCTCTGAAAAGTCTCGAAATATGAAATCGGATGGGCGCCAGGCACTGCTCAGTGCCAACAAAAATTAGTTAATCAACTTCTATAACTGATATTTCTCTTAATCTCCAATTCTTACGAGAAAGTGACCAATTTTCCACTCAAAACTCGAAACGCTGGCTAAGCTCAGTAGAGAGGGGAACGTGGGGGCGACAAGAATTACACACACTTATTATTCAATTTATAAACGATGGATAACATAACATTTATTTAAAGGTTTCTTTGAAGAGACTATCCAGATCAAAATAACAAACCAAATATCTTCACACGCAAGACTAATATTATCTGAACAAATCCAACTAACGAAAGAAAATAATAATAATCTCGAATTTTGTAACACCTAAAACAATAATAATCCTAATCTTAGGCTCTAATCTAGCTAGAAAATCATAGGAACCTCCAACTACGTAAACGATATTCAAATCCAATAATTGAAAGCAAGAAACCACAATTTTGAACCAGATAAACCAAAATTCCCGATCAACGAAACTGGATAGACAAAAATACCGTTCACGTGGTAAAACTAGATATTCAAAATTCCATATTTAAAATTTAGCCACATAAATTATAACTCAAAGGCAAAATGAAAAACAATTAAAGGTAAAATTCGCAGACTCAACATACAACATTCACACAGGTGCACATAAATGTTATAATGGACAGCAGGGAATTATCATGGTTAACAATGAAATATTAATGAACAAAAAGAGACACAGATTTCGAATTTGACATGAATCTCAAAACTAGAATACGATATCTCGGCGATAAGCGTGCTCGTAGGCTTTAAGTTAGAACATGCAAATTAACACTGAACGGTGGAAAACGAACTTATAAAAGATAAAAATTAAAATTAAAAATTACAGCATCAAATTAACTATTGATGAGCAAAAAGAAACGCGAATTTTGAATCTGACATGAATCTTAAAACTAGAGTACGATATCTCGGCGATAAGCGTGCTCGTAGGCTTTAAGTTAGAACATGCAAATTAAAACACAAATAATACTAAAATGCCAAGACTCCGTGGTACCAAATGGCATGAAATAATACAAAATTAATCTCTAATCAAGATTAGGCAACCCTATTAGTGCTTTAGGCACCGGTTACTTTTTGGGGAGATTAAAGACGATAGTGGGTTTAGCCCGGCCGCGGCGTGAACCCCAAACACAACTTCTGAGATCTTTCGCAAATACGGGAAATAACGTATCCTTTCAAACAGTATTTAACCACTAAATTAAATAGTTCCGAACGTCTTGTCTATTTCAACGAAGCTATTGTTCAGAACAAAGGAATTCCCCATCAATCAGAAAGATTCAGAAACGAAACTAGAAATCTCGCAGTCAACCAGAGTAACGCAGCAGCATATCGCGTATTAATTCTCAGCTCGGTTAGTCGCGAAGAAATCGTAAAACTAGAATTCGCACAAATAGCAATTCACGTGTCTCTCAACGTGCATACCCAAGATTGCTACCTGCACCGAATTCGTACACTAGAATTTCCCTACGGTTAACGAGGAATCGCGTCTTTCAGCGAATACACTCACAGGACGCCGACCGTATGGAAACTCGTACACTAGAATTCTCACAATCTACTAGAAAACGCGTGTCCCTAACGTGAAATCTGGATGATTGACTGCGTAGAATTCGTACGGTTATTTCTCGCAAAAACTCGCAACAACCAAAATGAAACAGAATAAATGAAAAAGTAATCTCAGTCTCGACAACGCCGAGATTCTTACATGAGCCCATCAGCTTTAAAAATTACCAATCGAAAAGATTCTTTAGCAAAGTTCGTTCCCAACAATTAATATTCATCAAAGTATTTGAAATAAGGAAATATTAGCTCTGCGTTAAATCACGAAGTCCAGCAAGTTTCGGATCGGAAGAAATAAACCCCACGGTCTTATTACGTTAATACGCCCGAATCTCAAGGCGTCTAGATAATGGAAATTTACCCGATCTAAAGCTTTGAGGGAGTCGTGATGGACAGAAGCTTACCTTAAAGATATCACAACGACGGCTCGAAAACCCTCTAACACTCTACTACTAAAACTTTTCAATAACAGAAAATTCTAAGTTTCAAAAATTAACTTTAAACACGGGTCCGGTGGAGTGAAGCTCGGGATACCCAATGAGGTCGCAGGAGACGGAGGCCGTGGACGCAGCAGGACGAGAAGTGATGTTCGCCGATTCGGCACCAATAAGGAAAACTCGGTGGGCGGAGTCTTCAAGACGAGAGGGTTGGATCTTTTCAGAATCTTCAAAACACTTGACTTAATGTCCCGCGTAGGACTTCCGGGTGAAACTGCGTCACTATCGCCCTTGGCTAGGAAAATTGATACCCGGGCCGCGATTAATGCAGAAGATAAGCTTTGGCGGCATCGCGTGCGGCGAGTTCAAATACGCCGCGCTTTTACGACGGTGGAACAGCTGTCAGCTGCTGCAAAGTTCCCAGCGATGAGACGGAGGTTGCCGCAAGACAGGCGTGCTGGTTGTTAGGCGGCTGAAGTGAGGATTTAGCCTTGGCATATCCGTTGGACGACGTAGCTTGGCCGCTCAGGTGGGACAGAACCTCGACAGGTGCCCACAATAAGACCCTAGGAACTCTGAACAGGTCTTCCCGCGCTCTTTTCTAGTGACTTTCCCTTCAGGTGTGCGGAGAACTTAGTCAAATATGCGCGCCGCTTTCCTTTCGCCACGGTGTCGTTAAGCCAAGCGTGGAAGTTGCTGCAACTCGACGGTTCCGAAAACATTGACCCTATAATTCCCCGATGCCGAATCAGTAGCAAAATCGACCCTCGTAGATCTTCTCAGGCTCCGGAACGTAGACATGACATATGACAAAACAAACAAAAAAAAATAGATAAACATTCTTAAAAGCTAAATATAACCATAATTTTTTTGGAAACGAACATTTGCGACTCCTCGTCCTGTTTTCCTGCGTCCACGGCCGGTAAAACGGACAAAAGAATAAAATCACGGGTGGAGGCGTTGGTCTTGTAACAGGCTAGCAATTTGCCGTGTTACAACAGCCCCCCCCAAACGGAACTTACGGGCCTCAGAAGGAGGAACGGAAGCTTCCGCAACCAATGACTCCACTCAAAGACTAGGCAACTCAAAACAAACTCTAACGATTAATTTAATAAGTCGAAACTCTCCAATGTCAAACTGGCTGGGCCGTAAAGTAAATTCACATGTGATTACCGGAAAATTTGGAAATTTCACTAAACTGAGACCAAACTCAACCAAGAAAAAAAAAACAAACTCAAAGCCAAATCCCAACAAAATTCAATAACCCCCAAAAAAAAAATAAAACAATTATTCAAACAAAAATATTAAAGATAAATGAAAGGGTACTAATGAACACAAGGCATTGCTCGGAATTCAGGTACGAACAGGTTTTATTAGTTCAATATTGCACAACCAAAACAAAAAAAAAAATACGAACACAAAAAAAAAAATTTTTTTAAAAGGGGACACTAACATCACAGGAACACAACCCTCCCAAAAAAAAAAAAAAAAAAAAAAAAAAACTCACACACAAAACTCTTTAAGGGAAAGGTGTTAAAAGCTCCACCCCCGCGTTATAGCGGTTGCGGCGGGTCCTCTGTTATCACGAGAAAGGCCGGGGACGCCGCTTCCCCCACGGCTTCGGGGCGCGAGTTTAGAGTAAACAGGATCGTCCCGGGAGGAGGTAGGGACTCATCGTCTCGGAGTAGGGTTATGAGGGGTACGTTCGGCGGGTTTTCTGGCTGCTCCTCGGAGGGGTAATAGACGAACGACCAGTCAGGTAGCGGAGAGGGTATGATGAAAAATGGAGCTCCCGTGGGTGAGATACCATGAATAGGTTCCGCCCATGTCAGGTGCGTGCCCGGGTGGTTGCCGGGAAACCCCGGAGGAAAAGGCATGCCCAAGTTGAGGTCTGGGTTCCGGTTTCCCGGAGGTCCCGACGATGAGGCCGGCGCTGGCCAGGGCATTGTCAACGGAAAACTTGGGACGGGTTGATATGGCGGGAGAAATGAAGTGGACGGCCCGGGATTGAATAAAGGTAACTCCGAACGGGGTACTACTGGGCGAACGGCATTTGCCTGAAGTTCCGGGGCGGAAGCTGGTAAAATCGGGATGGCGGAAGGCGGGGTTCTTTCCAACGGGGACCTTGAGCGTCGGGGATTCTCGCTCGGGACAGTCAAAGCGGCAAGCGGAGCCGGATGAGCCCACCCCGTCCCCGGAGCAGTCCACGAGGAGGTACGACGGGTATTACCCCGACGAGTCCTCCTCCCCTGGTTTCCCCGGCAGAAGGGGCAGTCTCGGCTGGTCAATGGTCTTCGGCCACAGTGATGGCAGTAGACCTCCTGCTGCGGATAGGGACATTGTCGGCGATGATGTCCTGGCCTAAGGCAGTTCCAACACGCATTCGCCGGTGGTGACAACCCGAATGATTCCCTCTCTTCCTCCACGCCGATTCCGTCCTCCTCTCCATACCCAGGGGCAACAACCTCGCTCATTGAGACCCAATTTTCGGAGTCCCCGGGTGCGACGGCCGCGCTCCCCGGTTGGAAGGGGGCCACCGGAATCGTTGAACCCGTCAGTAACGGTCCCCTTGGCAGGACAATCCGGGCTGCAGGGACCGGCGGGGGCCCAGTTAAATTGAAAAGGTCCGAGTTCGGGGTCGGTAATGCGGGAACGGCATTGTTTAGCTCCGGGCATAGGGGAATATGTTCCCAATCGCTCCGAGGGATTGGCTCATCGAGGAGAGAATCGGAGAGGTCTCTTGACTCTTCTTCTGGGACGGGCAGTAGGTGAAAGAACGGATCCATCCCCTCCGCCCACGAGATTAGCTCCGTGAAATCGAAGAGCCGCGGCTCCTCCCCGTTTTCTTGATTTATTTGATCGGTATTCATCCTGCAAGGGGGGAGTTTCGGTTACCAGCGGGTCTGGCACTCTTTCCGGGGTGTCCATTTGCTCAGGGTCACTCACAACCATTGAGGATTCGAGGAGATTTGAAGCGTCCGGATCCTCTTGCTCCGGTATACCGCGATAAGGCTTTAGGTCCTTTATGTGAGATTTTCCAGCACTCTTTCCAGTTTCGTCGATCAGGTCATAGACCAAGGCGGAGCGAACTTTCGATACCGAATACGGACCACTAAACTTCGGAGCCAACTTGGAAGCAATAAAATTAACTGCAGACGAAAGGACATGTTGACGACGCCACACTAAGTCTCCAACTTCAAATCTAATATTTCGACGACCATGATTGTAGTACCGAGCCTGTCTATCCGAGGCCAACTCCAAATGATGCGACACCAAATCCCTTACAGCGGAAAGTCTTCGAATCCTAGATTCCCAGACGTCTGGAGGAATGGACAAAATATCTGGAAAGCCTTCCTCACGCCTACGAAATGGTTGGACAGGACGCATCTCCCGCCCAAAATTTAAGAAAGCTGGGGTAAATCGGGTAGACGCCTGAGTCGCGGAATTTATGGCAAAACGAAATTCAGGTAAATGTTGATCCCATTCTCTATGATCTTGTTCCAAAAAGGCCGTAATCATGGTCTTAATTACTCGGTTTACTCGTTCAACGGGGTTAGCTTGAGCGTGGTATGGCGGCACGGTAGAATGATGAATCCCCAACTCCTCACAGGCTTGTTTCATGATCTTATTAACAAACTCGGTACCATTATCCGTGAGTAACACCTCCGGGGCACCCCAACGAAAAACTACTAAATCTTCCAAAGCTTTCAAAATCGAAGCGGCATTAGCCTTACGTAAAGGACAAAACTCAACCCATTTAGTGAAAAAGTCCTGTATCACCAGGACGTACACGAATCCTAGACGACTCGGAGGCAAGGGACCCATGATGTCTGCGGCCACCACCAACCATGGTTGCTCGATGACTCTCTTCCCCATCAAACCACGCGAACCAGTTTGCTCAACCTTACTTTCCTGACAAATTCGACAATTGCGAACGAAAGTTGCGACATCCCTATACATTCCCGGCCAATAATACAACAACGCGAGACGAGAATAAGTCTTATCCACTCCAAAATGACCTGAAGTCGGCAACGAATGATTTTCGACCAGCGCAATATTGCGGAATTCCTTAGGCACAACCAATTTCCAAGCGTCTAAATCAGGAAGCAACGGATCAGCCAAATCATCAATTCGGTGATTATAAAGTCTGCCTTCTTCCACTTTCCAATCCGGAAACTTTTCAGGCATTTCGTTCACTTCTTTGATTCGTCGCGTATACCAAGGGTCTGTGGTTTCAGAAATAGCCGCGATAGCATCATCCGAATCCTCGTACATTCGAGATAAGGCATCCGGAACGTGATGCATCGCACCTTTACGATGTATAATATCAAAATCATATTCTAAAAGCTCAAGGGCCCATCTGGCCAAACGCCCCGTAGGATTATGTAAGTGATAAAGCCACCGTAGGCTACTATGATCTGTAATCACGGTAAATTTGTACCCCTCAAGGTAAGGACGAAATTTCTTTATTGACCAAATAACAGCTAAACATTCTTTTTCCGTGACCGTATACTTTCTTTCAGCGGATGACAAAGCGCGACTGGCAAAGGCAATGACGTATTCAACACTGTGGATAGTTTGCGTGAGTACCGAACCGATTCCCGTATCACTAGCATCGGTTTGTAATACGAACGGGTATTTAAAATCAGGACACGTGAGAGTCGGAGCCGAGGTTAGGGCAGCTTTAATTTTTGTCATTGCTTGTTCCTGATCTTCGCCCCATGCCCAACGACGGTTTTTCTTCAATAGTCGCGTCAGTGGTTCCGAAAGAGTCGCGAAATCATCTATAAAACGCCGATACCAGGACGCCATCCCGTAAAATCTACGAATTTGTTTTACTGAGGTTGGGGAAGGATAATTTAGAATCGCTTCAATTTTATCGGGGTCCGGTCTAAGACCGTCCTTATCAACCAAGAATCCCAGATACTTTACTTCCGAACAACAAAAATTACACTTTTTCGGATTCATGGTTAAGCCCGCGGATTGGATTTTCTTTAAAACGGCTTCTACCCAGACGAGATGCTCTTCAAAATCATTATTTACTACGATCACGTCATCCAGATAAACAAAAACATGAGGTTCCATTTCCGGGCCGATCAATTTATCCATTAACCGTTGAAAGGTCGCCGGGGCACCTGATAGCCCATACGGCATCCGTTTAAAATGAAAAAGGCCACGTCCTGGTACGGTAAACGCGGTAATTTCTTTACTATCTTCGTCCAACGCGATTTGAAAGTAAGCTTGACTCAAATCAATGGTCGAAATGTATCGGGCGTCGCGTAATTTATCTAGTATAGCGGTCATATACGGTAACGGATACGCATCCTTTTTAGCGACTTCATTTATTTTACGCGAATCTAAGCAAAAACGATAATCTTTTCCGTCGGGTTTCTTTATCATTACCACCGGATTTGACCATGCACTGTGAGAAGGCTCAATTATATCCCCCTCCAACATTTTGTCAACTTCGCGGTACATTGCTTCACATACAACGGGCGAGACTGGATAATATCTTTGTTTGATTGGCACATGGCCCTGTACATCAATTTTATGGATGGCTAGATTCGTAATACCGGGTTTATTACTGGGTTCTTGCAAATAAGGGGTTAGCATTTGCTTTAATCTACCGGATTGATAATAATCTAGGCTGACCAAGCCAGCACAAGGAGATGGTTCGGGGTGGTTAACTTTAACGCGGGTAGGGTTTCCGGAAGACGTTGGTACGGACCGATCGGGAACTGCGGTAATTATTGCGGGATCAGCGGTCATCAATTGGTCGGGATCTTCGTTAATTCTTCTTCTGAATTCGAACTCTTCCATACTGGAGACATCAGACCTACCCTCTTTCGAGGAGCCCGCTCGCGCATCAATATCTCCCGTTTGGAAATAACTATCCTGTACGTTAGGTATCCCCCAAGTATCCCTTCCAAAATCGACTATTATTCCGAAAGCTCTAGCAAAATCTATCCCCAAAATGCACTCGTAGTCGAAAGATGGAGCAAAACGAACAGGAATATCGCGTCTCATATTATGAAAGTGGAAAGGAAGGACTATCTCCCCCTCCATAGTTTCAATTCTGCCATCCGGAAATAATACCTGTGGTTTGGGATATCGTGAAGCGATATTACGAACGTCCGCAAACCGATGTAACGCGGGTCGGCCAATATATGTTTTACAGGACCCGGGATCAAAAAGAGCAGTTAACAGTTGATGATTGACAATAACTCTCAGATAATACCGGGGATCTTCTCCCTTCTCATAAACGGGACTACAGTATTCTAAAATTCGTTTTATATCTGGGGGTCTTGAGGACAAAGGGGGACTAGGTGCGACCCTGTTTCCTAGTTCCCGTTCCGGTTTCCCGTATTTCCGGCCGAACAAATCGGACAAGTTTGGATTATCACGTCACGACGTCCGCATCGGAAACAAAATCTATTGAGCGGCCGTTCGCATTCCCGGAAACGGTGTCTTGGGGATCCGCAGTTCCAGCATCCTCCCGGTGCGGGACGATCGGTCGGTACTGAGGCGGAGTTCACATTCGAAGCGTTTACCGACGGGGCCGCGGCGGGGTTTAGCGCGGGCGTAGGAACTTTTGCCGGAGGTACGGAACGCGAAGGCGGGGTATTAATCAAGGATGAAAGGTGAGCCGAAGTCGCAATAGGGACGTCCGAATCCCGTGGTTCTGAAGGATCATTCTGGTCTTTTTGGTTACCGGACTTACCACGAAAGTTTGACTTAGCTTTCTTCTGAGAATTTTCCCCGATAGTTTGGTTAGCGGTCGTAGTGACAAAGGTTTCAGCGGTGGCCGCGACTGCACGATTTTTAATTACTGATTTACCCTTATACGCGTGTTCTGGGAGAACAGACTCATTAGGTCGCGGGGGTGGAACGTAAAAGCGACTCAGAGCTCGCGCAGATTCAAGTAAGTCTCCCAGACGTTCCAATTCCTCAAAGTTATTGAAGTGACTTCGCGAGATCGTCAAACGGTAGTCAGGGTGAAGGTTCGCGTAAGCTATTTCTAGCTGTTCTTGATCCGAAAACGGAGGGTTCAAATAATTCATGATCATTCTCAAACTCAACAAATAATCCGCGACCGGCTCGTCCGGCCCCTGCGTTCGTCGGCGAGCTTCGTCACGTACTCGGTATTGAAAATTGATCCCTCCAAAACGCGTACGGAAATCCGAAACAAAAGAATCCCAACGTGACCATTCCGATCGATGTAACCGGAACCAATTCAACGCCTTTTCAGCCAGTAAGAAAGGCATGGACTCTAGTAGGTCCAGATCGGACAGGTGACACCCCAATCTGCATTCATCTAATCGCTTCAAAAACTCTTCCGCGCTACTGTCCCTCTCTCCGGAGAAACTGAGTTTCCACTTCCGTACTATCCCGTACAAATCACGCGATTGTCCGCTCGAGGGCGACGATAGGTATGACTGACTAACTCGTCGCGGAGCAGACGGCGACAATCCCGACGAATATCCCGAATCTGTGAATAAGCTGGTCGGAGTGGTTGGAAAAGGATTGGTTGAAAAACCTGACGAATTGTTTCGAACGGGATACGGTGGAAGATCATGAGTTATCTGTGTAAAGGGGGTAGCAACGCGCGGGTTCGAATCCCAACGAGGCTCGATCGCGGGTCTGGACACGGTAGGTGGAGTATCAACTGTATGTCTGGGCGGAATCGCGATCGTAGTACGGACATCGGGAACCGATGTCTCCTGAACAACTTGGTGTTGATCAGGGTTACGTTCACGCGGGGTACTGTGGGCCGAAAAATAAACATTTCCCGAATTTTCTTCGGTTAGCTGTCGCTGAGGCGGCAGGGAAAAGGTTACGCGCGTAGTTGCGGTAGGTCGGGTCCGAGCGATTGTCGTCGCGGGAGTCTGATCGATCAACTCTGGCAAAGAGGTCGACCGCCTCATAGGTGTCGATACAAAAGAAGGAGATGAAACGCTTGTGTCCGTATTTGAGACTGAAGCTTCTACCGAAGATGTTATATCAAATAATTCTGGGGAATCTTCGACCATAATTGTAGAACATTCGTCAATTTCCGGGACCCAAGTCACATTAAAACCCTTATAACGCTGATAATAACGTAACAATCGCCAGCGGCGTTCATTTTCGGTTCCTTCTTGACTCAAGAAGGCCTTCTCCAACAATTCATTGATTTCAGATTCTGTCAAAGTGCTTAACCACGATATAATAAAGTGGGTTGAATCCGGGTCAGCCATGTCCTCAGACGGCCAACCGCTTAAGTCGCTCATAGTTAAATTTCAAAATAAATCGCCAACAGAAAACGCGTTATTTCAAAATAAGTCTGAGATTCAAGCGTCGTGTGTTATAAGGTTAAGGATGCGGTGTTTTATCGCGACGATTGGTACGCGGTTGTTAGCTTATCTTGTTTAAAGACCAAAAATTAAATCAATAAAAAGGTTAGTAATAAATGAAAAGAAAGTGCTGGGATGAGAGTGCAATTCCACAACCACAAACTTTCCGTGCAGGTTCGTGCAACACATACAATCGAACAAAACAATAAAAAAAAACAAAAACAAGAAACGATAACTTCCTAACTCACAATTCACCTCTCTACCCTAACTGAGAAATAAAAAACTTTCCTTTGGATAACTTCAAAGACGCGAAAGAAATCGAAATTCGGAAAAACAACCTACAATGTATGGACTCAAAGCGCGCCGCCTCTCGATCGCTGCGTGACCAGCAGGCTAACCGAGCGCGCGTCTGACAAGGTTACGCGAGTACGCGATCAGAGATCCCGTAAACCGAGCAACAGTACTCAACAAGAAACGAAAACCTACTGAAAACAATTCTACTATCAAATTTGAAAATTCTATCATCCAAAGTTATCTCCTAATGTCTTTTTCCCCGAGAGTGTGTAATCTCGAGAGCCCCGCGCTGTGGGCGCCAAATTTGTAACAGTACTTTTTCTAGCCTGGGGAAATTTAGATGTTATAACCAGAAATAAGTATGCTCAAAAAGGCGAAAATTAGCACCGAACGCGAATAACCTCAAAATCTCTGAAAAGTCTCGAAATATGAAATCGGATGGGCGCCAGGCACTGCTCAGTGCCAACAAAAATTAGTTAATCAACTTCTATAACTGATATTTCTCTTAATCTCCAATTCTTACGAGAAAGTGACCAATTTTCCACTCAAAACTCGAAACGCTGGCTAAGCTCAGTAGAGAGGGGAACGTGGGGGCGACAAGAATTACACACACTTATTATTCAATTTATAAACGATGGATAACATAACATTTATTTAAAGGTTTCTTTGAAGAGACTATCCAGATCAAAATAACAAACCAAATATCTTCACACGCAAGACTAATATTATCTGAACAAATCCAACTAACGAAAAAAAAATAATAATAATCTCGAATTTTGTAACACCTAAAACAATAATAATCCTAATCTTAGGCTCTAATCTAGCTAGAAAATCATAGGAACCTCCAACTACGTAAACGATATTCAAATCCAATAATTGAAAGCAAGAAACCACAATTTTGAACCAGATAAACCAAAATTCCCGATCAACGAAACTGGATAGACAAAAATACCGTTCACGTGGTAAAACTAGATATTCAAAATTCCATATTTAAAATTTAGCCACATAAATTATAACTCAAAGGCAAAATGAAAAACAATTAAAGGTAAAATTCGCAGACTCAACATACAACATTCACACAGGTGCACATAAATGTTATAATGGACAGCAGGGAATTATCATGGTTAACAATGAAATATTAATGAACAAAAAGAGACACAGATTTCGAATTTGACATGAATCTCAAAACTAGAATACGATATCTCGGCGATAAGCGTGCTCGTAGGCTTTAAGTTAGAACATGCAAATTAACACTGAACGGTGGAAAACGAACTTATAAAAGATAAAAATTAAAATTAAAAATTACAGCATCAAATTAACTATTGATGAGCAAAAAGAAACGCGAATTTTGAATCTGACATGAATCTTAAAACTAGAGTACGATATCTCGGCGATAAGCGTGCTCGTAGGCTTTAAGTTAGAACATGCAAATTAAAACACAAATAATACTAAAATGCCAAGACTCCGTGGTACCAAATGGCATGAAATAATACAAAATTAATCTCTAATCAAGATTAGGCAACCCTATTAGTGCTTTAGGCACCGGTTACTTTTTGGGGAGATTAAAGACGATAGTGGGTTTAGCCCGGCCGCGGCGTGAACCCCAAACACAACTTCTGAGATCTTTCGCAAATACGGGAAATAACGTATCCTTTCAAACAGTATTTAACCACTAAATTAAATAGTTCCGAACGTCTTGTCTATTTCAACGAAGCTATTGTTCAGAACAAAGGAATTCCCCATCAATCAGAAAGATTCAGAAACGAAACTAGAAATCTCGCAGTCAACCAGAGTAACGCAGCAGCATATCGCGTATTAATTCTCAGCTCGGTTAGTCGCGAAGAAATCGTAAAACTAGAATTCGCACAAATAGCAATTCACGTGTCTCTCAACGTGCATACCCAAGATTGCTACCTGCACCGAATTCGTACACTAGAATTTCCCTACGGTTAACGAGGAATCGCGTCTTTCAGCGAATACACTCACAGGACGCCGACCGTATGGAAACTCGTACACTAGAATTCTCACAATCTACTAGAAAACGCGTGTCCCTAACGTGAAATCTGGATGATTGACTGCGTAGAATTCGTACGGTTATTTCTCGCAAAAACTCGCAACAACCAAAATGAAACAGAATAAATGAAAAAGTAATCTCAGTCTCGACAACGCCGAGATTCTTACATGAGCCCATCAGCTTTAAAAATTACCAATCGAAAAGATTCTTTAGCAAAGTTCGTTCCCAACAATTAATATTCATCAAAGTATTTGAAATAAGGAAATATTAGCTCTGCGTTAAATCACGAAGTCCAGCAAGTTTCGGATCGGAAGAAATAAACCCCACGGTCTTATTACGTTAATACGCCCGAATCTCAAGGCGTCTAGATAATGGAAATTTACCCGATCTAAAGCTTTGAGGGAGTCGTGATGGACAGAAGCTTACCTTAAAGATATCACAACGACGGCTCGAAAACCCTCTAACACTCTACTACTAAAACTTTTCAATAACAGAAAATTCTAAGTTTCAAAAATTAACTTTAAACAAAATTGAGACGGGTCCGGTGGAGTGAAGCTCGGGATACCCAATGAGGTCGCAGGAGACGGAGGCCGTGGACGCAGCAGGACGAGAAGTGATGTTCGCCGATTCGGCACCAATAAGGAAAACTCGGTGGGCGGAGTCTTCAAGACGAGAGGGTTGGATCTTTTCAGAATCTTCAAAACACTTGACTTAATGTCCCGCGTAGGACTTCCGGGTGAAACTGCGTCACTATCGCCCTTGGCTAGGAAAATTGATACCCGGGCCGCGATTAATGCAGAAGATAAGCTTTGGCGGCATCGCGTGCGGCGAGTTCAAATACGCCGCGCTTTTACGACGGTGGAACAGCTGTCAGCTGCTGCAAAGTTCCCAGCGATGAGACGGAGGTTGCCGCAAGACAGGCGTGCTGGTTGTTAGGCGGCTGAAGTGAGGATTTAGCCTTGGCATATCCGTTGGACGACGTAGCTTGGCCGCTCAGGTGGGACAGAACCTCGACAGGTGCCCACAATAAGACCCTAGGAACTCTGAACAGGTCTTCCCGCGCTCTTTTCTAGTGACTTTCCCTTCAGGTGTGCGGAGAACTTAGTCAAATATGCGCGCCGCTTTCCTTTCGCCACGGTGTCGTTAAGCCAAGCGTGGAAGTTGCTGCAACTCGACGGTTCCGAAAACATTGACCCTATAATTCCCCGATGCCGAATCAGTAGCAAAATCGACCCTCGTAGATCTTCTCAGGCTCCGGAACGTAGACATGACATATGACAAAACAAACAAAAAAAATAGATAAACATTCTTAAAAGCTAAATATAACCATAATTTTTTTGGAAACGAACATTTGCGACTCCTCGTCCTGTTTTCCTGCGTCCACGGCCGGTAAAACGGACAAAAGAATAAAATCACGGGTGGAGGCGTTGGTCTTGTAACAGGCTAGCAATTTGCCGTGTTACAACAGCCCCCCCCAAACGGAACTTACGGGCCTCAGAAGGAGGAACGGAAGCTTCCGCAACCAATGACTCCACTCAAAGACTAGGCAACTCAAAACAAACTCTAACGATTAATTTAATAAGTCGAAACTCTCCAATGTCAAACTGGCTGGGCCGTAAAGTAAATTCACATGTGATTACCGGAAAATTTGGAAATTTCACTAAACTGAGACCAAACTCAACCAAGAAAAAAAAAACAAACTCAAAGCCAAATCCCAACAAAATTCAATAACCCCCAAAAAAAAAATAAAACAATTATTCAAACAAAAATATTAAAGATAAATGAAAGGGTACTAATGAACACAAGGCATTGCTCGGAATTCAGGTACGAACAGGTTTTATTAGTTCAATATTGCACAACCAAAACAAAAAAAAAAATACGAACACAAAAAAAAAAATTTTTTTAAAAGGGGACACTAACATCACAGGAACACAACCCTCCCCAAAAAAAAAAACTCACACACAAAACTCTTTAAGGGAAAGGTGTTAAAAGCTCCACCCCCGCGTTATAGCGGTTGCGGCGGGTCCTCTGTTATCACGAGAAAGGCCGGGGACGCCGCTTCCCCCACGGCTTCGGGGCGCGAGTTTAGAGTAAACAGGATCGTCCCGGGAGGAGGTAGGGACTCATCGTCTCGGAGTAGGGTTATGAGGGGTACGTTCGGCGGGTTTTCTGGCTGCTCCTCGGAGGGGTAATAGACGAACGACCAGTCAGGTAGCGGAGAGGGTATGATGAAAAATGGAGCTCCCGTGGGTGAGATACCATGAATAGGTTCCGCCCATGTCAGGTGCGTGCCCGGGTGGTTGCCGGGAAACCCCGGAGGAAAAGGCATGCCCAAGTTGAGGTCTGGGTTCCGGTTTCCCGGAGGTCCCGACGATGAGGCCGGCGCTGGCCAGGGCATTGTCAACGGAAAACTTGGGACGGGTTGATATGGCGGGAGAAATGAAGTGGACGGCCCGGGATTGAATAAAGGTAACTCCGAACGGGGTACTACTGGGCGAACGGCATTTGCCTGAAGTTCCGGGGCGGAAGCTGGTAAAATCGGGATGGCGGAAGGCGGGGTTCTTTCCAACGGGGACCTTGAGCGTCGGGGATTCTCGCTCGGGACAGTCAAAGCGGCAAGCGGAGCCGGATGAGCCCACCCCGTCCCCGGAGCAGTCCACGAGGAGGTACGACGGGTATTACCCCGACGAGTCCTCCTCCCCTGGTTTCCCCGGCAGAAGGGGCAGTCTCGGCTGGTCAATGGTCTTCGGCCACAGTGATGGCAGTAGACCTCCTGCTGCGGATAGGGACATTGTCGGCGATGATGTCCTGGCCTAAGGCAGTTCCAACACGCATTCGCCGGTGGTGACAACCCGAATGATTCCCTCTCTTCCTCCACGCCGATTCCGTCCTCCTCTCCATACCCAGGGGCAACAACCTCGCTCATTGAGACCCAATTTTCGGAGTCCCCGGGTGCGACGGCCGCGCTCCCCGGTTGGAAGGGGGCCACCGGAATCGTTGAACCCGTCAGTAACGGTCCCCTTGGCAGGACAATCCGGGCTGCAGGGACCGGCGGGGGCCCAGTTAAATTGAAAAGGTCCGAGTTCGGGGTCGGTAATGCGGGAACGGCATTGTTTAGCTCCGGGCATAGGGGAATATGTTCCCAATCGCTCCGAGGGATTGGCTCATCGAGGAGAGAATCGGAGAGGTCTCTTGACTCTTCTTCTGGGACGGGCAGTAGGTGAAAGAACGGATCCATCCCCTCCGCCCACGAGATTAGCTCCGTGAAATCGAAGAGCCGCGGCTCCTCCCCGTTTTCTTGATTTATTTGATCGGTATTCATCCTGCAAGGGGGGAGTTTCGGTTACCAGCGGGTCTGGCACTCTTTCCGGGGTGTCCATTTGCTCAGGGTCACTCACAACCATTGAGGATTCGAGGAGATTTGAAGCGTCCGGATCCTCTTGCTCCGGTATACCGCGATAAGGCTTTAGGTCCTTTATGTGAGATTTTCCAGCACTCTTTCCAGTTTCGTCGATCAGGTCATAGACCAAGGCGGAGCGAACTTTCGATACCGAATACGGACCACTAAACTTCGGAGCCAACTTGGAAGCAATAAAATTAACTGCAGACGAAAGGACATGTTGACGACGCCACACTAAGTCTCCAACTTCAAATCTAATATTTCGACGACCATGATTGTAGTACCGAGCCTGTCTATCCGAGGCCAACTCCAAATGATGCGACACCAAATCCCTTACAGCGGAAAGTCTTCGAATCCTAGATTCCCAGACGTCTGGAGGAATGGACAAAATATCTGGAAAGCCTTCCTCACGCCTACGAAATGGTTGGACAGGACGCATCTCCCGCCCAAAATTTAAGAAAGCTGGGGTAAATCGGGTAGACGCCTGAGTCGCGGAATTTATGGCAAAACGAAATTCAGGTAAATGTTGATCCCATTCTCTATGATCTTGTTCCAAAAAGGCCGTAATCATGGTCTTAATTACTCGGTTTACTCGTTCAACGGGGTTAGCTTGAGCGTGGTATGGCGGCACGGTAGAATGATGAATCCCCAACTCCTCACAGGCTTGTTTCATGATCTTATTAACAAACTCGGTACCATTATCCGTGAGTAACACCTCCGGGGCACCCCAACGAAAAACTACTAAATCTTCCAAAGCTTTCAAAATCGAAGCGGCATTAGCCTTACGTAAAGGACAAAACTCAACCCATTTAGTGAAAAAGTCCTGTATCACCAGGACGTACACGAATCCTAGACGACTCGGAGGCAAGGGACCCATGATGTCTGCGGCCACCACCAACCATGGTTGCTCGATGACTCTCTTCCCCATCAAACCACGCGAACCAGTTTGCTCAACCTTACTTTCCTGACAAATTCGACAATTGCGAACGAAAGTTGCGACATCCCTATACATTCCCGGCCAATAATACAACAACGCGAGACGAGAATAAGTCTTATCCACTCCAAAATGACCTGAAGTCGGCAACGAATGATTTTCGACCAGCGCAATATTGCGGAATTCCTTAGGCACAACCAATTTCCAAGCGTCTAAATCAGGAAGCAACGGATCAGCCAAATCATCAATTCGGTGATTATAAAGTCTGCCTTCTTCCACTTTCCAATCCGGAAACTTTTCAGGCATTTCGTTCACTTCTTTGATTCGTCGCGTATACCAAGGGTCTGTGGTTTCAGAAATAGCCGCGATAGCATCATCCGAATCCTCGTACATTCGAGATAAGGCATCCGGAACGTGATGCATCGCACCTTTACGATGTATAATATCAAAATCATATTCTAAAAGCTCAAGGGCCCATCTGGCCAAACGCCCCGTAGGATTATGTAAGTGATAAAGCCACCGTAGGCTACTATGATCTGTAATCACGGTAAATTTGTACCCCTCAAGGTAAGGACGAAATTTCTTTATTGACCAAATAACAGCTAAACATTCTTTTTCCGTGACCGTATACTTTCTTTCAGCGGATGACAAAGCGCGACTGGCAAAGGCAATGACGTATTCAACACTGTGGATAGTTTGCGTGAGTACCGAACCGATTCCCGTATCACTAGCATCGGTTTGTAATACGAACGGGTATTTAAAATCAGGACACGTGAGAGTCGGAGCCGAGGTTAGGGCAGCTTTAATTTTTGTCATTGCTTGTTCCTGATCTTCGCCCCATGCCCAACGACGGTTTTTCTTCAATAGTCGCGTCAGTGGTTCCGAAAGAGTCGCGAAATCATCTATAAAACGCCGATACCAGGACGCCATCCCGTAAAATCTACGAATTTGTTTTACTGAGGTTGGGGAAGGATAATTTAGAATCGCTTCAATTTTATCGGGGTCCGGTCTAAGACCGTCCTTATCAACCAAGAATCCCAGATACTTTACTTCCGAACAACAAAAATTACACTTTTTCGGATTCATGGTTAAGCCCGCGGATTGGATTTTCTTTAAAACGGCTTCTACCCAGACGAGATGCTCTTCAAAATCATTATTTACTACGATCACGTCATCCAGATAAACAAAAACATGAGGTTCCATTTCCGGGCCGATCAATTTATCCATTAACCGTTGAAAGGTCGCCGGGGCACCTGATAGCCCATACGGCATCCGTTTAAAATGAAAAAGGCCACGTCCTGGTACGGTAAACGCGGTAATTTCTTTACTATCTTCGTCCAACGCGATTTGAAAGTAAGCTTGACTCAAATCAATGGTCGAAATGTATCGGGCGTCGCGTAATTTATCTAGTATAGCGGTCATATACGGTAACGGATACGCATCCTTTTTAGCGACTTCATTTATTTTACGCGAATCTAAGCAAAAACGATAATCTTTTCCGTCGGGTTTCTTTATCATTACCACCGGATTTGACCATGCACTGTGAGAAGGCTCAATTATATCCCCCTCCAACATTTTGTCAACTTCGCGGTACATTGCTTCACATACAACGGGCGAGACTGGATAATATCTTTGTTTGATTGGCACATGGCCCTGTACATCAATTTTATGGATGGCTAGATTCGTAATACCGGGTTTATTACTGGGTTCTTGCAAATAAGGGGTTAGCATTTGCTTTAATCTACCGGATTGATAATAATCTAGGCTGACCAAGCCAGCACAAGGAGATGGTTCGGGGTGGTTAACTTTAACGCGGGTAGGGTTTCCGGAAGACGTTGGTACGGACCGATCGGGAACTGCGGTAATTATTGCGGGATCAGCGGTCATCAATTGGTCGGGATCTTCGTTAATTCTTCTTCTGAATTCGAACTCTTCCATACTGGAGACATCAGACCTACCCTCTTTCGAGGAGCCCGCTCGCGCATCAATATCTCCCGTTTGGAAATAACTATCCTGTACGTTAGGTATCCCCCAAGTATCCCTTCCAAAATCGACTATTATTCCGAAAGCTCTAGCAAAATCTATCCCCAAAATGCACTCGTAGTCGAAAGATGGAGCAAAACGAACAGGAATATCGCGTCTCATATTATGAAAGTGGAAAGGAAGGACTATCTCCCCCTCCATAGTTTCAATTCTGCCATCCGGAAATAATACCTGTGGTTTGGGATATCGTGAAGCGATATTACGAACGTCCGCAAACCGATGTAACGCGGGTCGGCCAATATATGTTTTACAGGACCCGGGATCAAAAAGAGCAGTTAACAGTTGATGATTGACAATAACTCTCAGATAATACCGGGGATCTTCTCCCTTCTCATAAACGGGACTACAGTATTCTAAAATTCGTTTTATATCTGGGGGTCTTGAGGACAAAGGGGGACTAGGTGCGACCCTGTTTCCTAGTTCCCGTTCCGGTTTCCCGTATTTCCGGCCGAACAAATCGGACAAGTTTGGATTATCACGTCACGACGTCCGCATCGGAAACAAAATCTATTGAGCGGCCGTTCGCATTCCCGGAAACGGTGTCTTGGGGATCCGCAGTTCCAGCATCCTCCCGGTGCGGGACGATCGGTCGGTACTGAGGCGGAGTTCACATTCGAAGCGTTTACCGACGGGGCCGCGGCGGGGTTTAGCGCGGGCGTAGGAACTTTTGCCGGAGGTACGGAACGCGAAGGCGGGGTATTAATCAAGGATGAAAGGTGAGCCGAAGTCGCAATAGGGACGTCCGAATCCCGTGGTTCTGAAGGATCATTCTGGTCTTTTTGGTTACCGGACTTACCACGAAAGTTTGACTTAGCTTTCTTCTGAGAATTTTCCCCGATAGTTTGGTTAGCGGTCGTAGTGACAAAGGTTTCAGCGGTGGCCGCGACTGCACGATTTTTAATTACTGATTTACCCTTATACGCGTGTTCTGGGAGAACAGACTCATTAGGTCGCGGGGGTGGAACGTAAAAGCGACTCAGAGCTCGCGCAGATTCAAGTAAGTCTCCCAGACGTTCCAATTCCTCAAAGTTATTGAAGTGACTTCGCGAGATCGTCAAACGGTAGTCAGGGTGAAGGTTCGCGTAAGCTATTTCTAGCTGTTCTTGATCCGAAAACGGAGGGTTCAAATAATTCATGATCATTCTCAAACTCAACAAATAATCCGCGACCGGCTCGTCCGGCCCCTGCGTTCGTCGGCGAGCTTCGTCACGTACTCGGTATTGAAAATTGATCCCTCCAAAACGCGTACGGAAATCCGAAACAAAAGAATCCCAACGTGACCATTCCGATCGATGTAACCGGAACCAATTCAACGCCTTTTCAGCCAGTAAGAAAGGCATGGACTCTAGTAGGTCCAGATCGGACAGGTGACACCCCAATCTGCATTCATCTAATCGCTTCAAAAACTCTTCCGCGCTACTGTCCCTCTCTCCGGAGAAACTGAGTTTCCACTTCCGTACTATCCCGTACAAATCACGCGATTGTCCGCTCGAGGGCGACGATAGGTATGACTGACTAACTCGTCGCGGAGCAGACGGCGACAATCCCGACGAATATCCCGAATCTGTGAATAAGCTGGTCGGAGTGGTTGGAAAAGGATTGGTTGAAAAACCTGACGAATTGTTTCGAACGGGATACGGTGGAAGATCATGAGTTATCTGTGTAAAGGGGGTAGCAACGCGCGGGTTCGAATCCCAACGAGGCTCGATCGCGGGTCTGGACACGGTAGGTGGAGTATCAACTGTATGTCTGGGCGGAATCGCGATCGTAGTACGGACATCGGGAACCGATGTCTCCTGAACAACTTGGTGTTGATCAGGGTTACGTTCACGCGGGGTACTGTGGGCCGAAAAATAAACATTTCCCGAATTTTCTTCGGTTAGCTGTCGCTGAGGCGGCAGGGAAAAGGTTACGCGCGTAGTTGCGGTAGGTCGGGTCCGAGCGATTGTCGTCGCGGGAGTCTGATCGATCAACTCTGGCAAAGAGGTCGACCGCCTCATAGGTGTCGATACAAAAGAAGGAGATGAAACGCTTGTGTCCGTATTTGAGACTGAAGCTTCTACCGAAGATGTTATATCAAATAATTCTGGGGAATCTTCGACCATAATTGTAGAACATTCGTCAATTTCCGGGACCCAAGTCACATTAAAACCCTTATAACGCTGATAATAACGTAACAATCGCCAGCGGCGTTCATTTTCGGTTCCTTCTTGACTCAAGAAGGCCTTCTCCAACAATTCATTGATTTCAGATTCTGTCAAAGTGCTTAACCACGATATAATAAAGTGGGTTGAATCCGGGTCAGCCATGTCCTCAGACGGCCAACCGCTTAAGTCGCTCATAGTTAAATTTCAAAATAAATCGCCAACAGAAAACGCGTTATTTCAAAATAAGTCTGAGATTCAAGCGTCGTGTGTTATAAGGTTAAGGATGCGGTGTTTTATCGCGACGATTGGTACGCGGTTGTTAGCTTATCTTGTTTAAAGACCAAAAATTAAATCAATAAAAAGGTTAGTAATAAATGAAAAGAAAGTGCTGGGATGAGAGTGCAATTCCACAACCACAAACTTTCCGTGCAGGTTCGTGCAACACATACAATCGAACAAAACAATAAAAAAAAACAAAAACAAGAAACGATAACTTCCTAACTCACAATTCACCTCTCTACCCTAACTGAGAAATAAAAAACTTTCCTTTGGATAACTTCAAAGACGCGAAAGAAATCGAAATTCGGAAAAACAACCTACAATGTATGGACTCAAAGGCGCGCCGCCTCTCGATCGCTGCGTGTCCAGCAGGCTAAAGCCGGCGACACAAGCCTCTACGCTACGCTCACGTACACACGATACGTTTACTCACACATAGCCCCCACCAATCAAATTTAGAACGGCGCTGTGTGAGTCTATGTCGATGTTACGGCTTCGTACTACGGATGAGTTTGTGTCGCTGGCTTAACCGAGCGCGCGTCTGACAAGGTTACGCGAGTACGCGATCAGAGATCCCGTATACCGAGCAACAGTACTCAACAAAAAATAAAAATCCACTGAAACCAATTTTATTCTCGAATTTTCAAATGTAATTATCCAAAGTTATCATCCATTATCTTTTTCCCCGAGTGTGTGTAATCTCGCGAGCCCCGCGCTGTGGGCGCCAAATTTGTAACAGTACTTTTTCTAGCCTGGGGAAATTTAGATGTTATAACCAGAAATAAGTATGCTCAAAAAGGCGAAAATTAGCACCGAACGCGAATAACCTCAAAATCTCTGAAAAGTCTCGAAATATGAAATCGGATGGGCGCCAGGCACTGCTCAGTGCCAACAAAAATTAGTTTACCAACTTCTATAACTGATATTTCTCTTAATCTCCAATTCTTACGAGAAAGTGACCAATTTTCCACTCAAAACTCGAAACGCTGGCTAAGCTCAGTAGAGAGGGGAACGTGGGGGCGACAAGAATTACACGCACTTATTATTCAATTTATAAACGATGGATAACATCACATTTATTTAAAGGTTTCTTTGAAGAGACTATCCAGATCAAAATAACAAACCAAATATCTTCACACACAAGACTAATATTATCTAAACAAATCCAACTAACAAAAAAAAATAATAATAATCTTAAATTTTATAACACCTAAAACAATAATAATCCTAATCTTAGGCTCTAATCTAGCTAGAAAATCATAGGAACCTCCAACTACGTGAACGATATTCAAATCCAATAATTGAAAACAAGAAACCAAAATTTTGAATCAAATAAACCAAAATTCACGATCAACGAAACTGGATAGACAAAAATACCGTTCACGTGATAAAACTAGATATTCAAAATTCCACATTTAAACTTTCGCCACATAAATTATAACTCAAAGGCAAAATGAAAAACAATTAAAAATAAAATTCGCAGACTCAACATACAACATTCACACAGGTGCACATAAATGTTATAATGGATAGCAGGGAATTATTACGGTTATCAATAAAATATTAATGAACAAAAAGAAACACAGACTTTGAATTTGACATGAATCCAAAAACTAGAATACGATATCTCGGCGATAAGCGTGCTCGTAGGCTTTAAGTTATAACATGCGAATTATTACTGGACGAAGGAAGAAGAAAATTATGAAAGTAAAATTAAAAAAAAAAATACAACCTCCAATTAACCGAATAATAAACAAAAATGAAACGCAAATTATGGATTTGACATGAATCTCAAAACTAGAGTATGATATCTCGGGGATACGCGTGCTCGTAGGCTTTAAGTTATGACTGTAAGATATGTAATAATAACATAGAATGAATAGACGTCAGATAGAAACGGATCAGTACACTGCCGGTACCCGGACTGGTAGGTCGTGGGTCACCGTACACTTGATGTATATTTGTGTTTCCCTTAATAAACGTTTTCGTGTATACAGTGTTCATTGTTATACGCCCGCATCCCTTAATGCATAAACATAACAATGACATGCAAAATTATTACGCAAATGATACAATAATGCCAAGACACCGCGGTACAAAATGGCATTAAATGTCACGAAATTAATCTCTAACCAAAATGAGGCAACCATATGAGTGCTCTAAGCAATGGTCCCTTTTTGGGGAGATTAAAGACGATAGTGGGTTCTCACCCGGCCGTGGCGTGAACCCCAAACTCAACTTCTGAGATCTTTCGCAAATACGGGAAATATCGTATCCTTTCTAAAAGTATTTAACCACTAAATTAAATAGTTCTGAACGTCTTGTCTCTTTCAACGAAGCTATTGTTCAGAACAAAGGAGTTCCCCATCAAATGCCAGGACTCAGAAACGAAACTAGAATTCTCGCAGTCAACCAGAGAAACGCAGCAGCATATCGCGTATTAATTCTCAGCTCGGTTAGCCGCGAAGAAATCGTAAAACTAGAATTCGCACAAGTAACAATTCACGTGTCTCTCAACGTGCATACGCAAGATTGCTACCTGTACCGAATTCGTACACTAGAATTTCCCTACGGTTGACGAGGAATCGCGTCTTTCAGCGAATACACTCACAGGACGCCGACCGTATGGAAACTCGTACGCTAGAATTCTCACAATCTACTAGAAAACGCGTGTCCCTAACGTGAAATCTGGATGATTGACTGCGTAGAATTCGTACGGTTATTTCTCGCAAAAACTCGCAACAACAAAAATAAAACAAAATAAATCAAAAAGTAATCGCAGTCTCGACAACGCCGAGATTCTTACATGAGACCATCAGCTTTAAAAATTACCAATCGAAAAGATTCTTTAGCAAAGTTCGTTCCCAACAAGTAATATTCATCTTAAAATTTAAATCAAGAAAATTTCGGCTCTGCGCTATTTCACGGAATCCAGTCAGTTTCAGATCGGAAGAAATAGACCCAATGGTCTAACTACGAATTACGCCATAAACTCAAGGCGTCTAGGCAATGAAAAATTACCCGATCTAAAGCTTTGAGGGAGTCGTGATGGACAGAAGCTTACCTTAAAGATCTCAGAACGACGGCTCAACAACGTAAAATACTTGGAAAACTTGTAACAACTGGAAAGACTCTAAGTTTCAAAATTTAACTTTAAACGATTTCGAAGCGGGACTGGCGTAGTGGAGTCCGGGGTACCCAATGAGGCAGTAGGAGACGGAGACCGTGGACGCAGCAGGACGAGAAGTGATGTTAGACGATTCGGCACCAATAAGGAAAACTCGGTGGGCGGAGTCTTCAAGACGAGAGGGTTGGATCTTTTCAGAATCTTCAAAACACTTGACTTAATGTCCCGCGTAGGACTTCCGGGTGAAACTGCGTCGAAAACAACTTTCGGCTAGGAAAACTGATACCCGGGCTGCGATTAATGCAGAAGATAAGCTTTGGCGGCATCGCGTGCGGCGAGTTCAAATACGCCGCGCTTTTACGACGGTGGAACAGCTGTCAGCTGCTGCAAAGTTCCCAGCGATGAGACGGCGGTTGCCGCAAGACAGGCGCGCTTGTTGTTAGGCGGCTGAAGTGAGGATTTAGCCTCGGCATATCCGTTGGACGACGTAGCTTGGCCGCTCAGGTGGGACAGAACCTCGACAGGTGCCCACAATAAGACCCTAGGAACTCTGAACAGGTTTTCCCGCGCTCTTTTCTAGTGACTTTCCCTTCAGGTGTGCGGGGGACTTAGTCAAATATGCGCACCGCTTTCCTTTCGCCACGGTGTCGTTAAGCCAAGCGTAGAAGTTGCTGCAACTCGACGGTTCCGAAAACATTGACCCTATAATTCCCCGATGCTGAATCAGTAGCAAAACCGACCCTTGTAGATCTTCTCCGGCTCCGGAACGTAGACATGACATATGACAAAACAAACAAAAAGAAAATAGAAAAACATTCTTAAAAGCTAAATAAAAGTATAATTTTTGGGAAACGAACATTTGCGACTCCTCGTCCTGTTTTCCTGCGTCCACGGCCAGAAAAACGGACAAAAGAATAAAATCACGGGTGGAGGCGTTGGTCTTGTAACAGGCTAGCAATTTGCCGTGTTACAACAGCCCCCCCCCAAACGGTACTTACGGGCCTCAGAAGGAGGAACGGAAGCTTCCGCAACCAATGACTCCACTCAAAAACTATTAACTTAAGACAAAATTTCCAAATTAATTTGATAAAACAAAACTTTACAATTTCAAACTGGCTGGACCCTAAAATAAATCAAAACTTTATTACCGAAAAATTTTGGAATTTTACCAAACTGAGACCAAACTCAACCAAGAAATCCTGACTAGAAACCCCATTCCTGCAAGGTTAAACAAAAAAAAAAAATTCCAACAACTAGATTGGAGGTAGACGTAAGG
Source organism: Euura lappo (assembly GCA_018257835.1). Taxonomy (NCBI): domain Eukaryota; kingdom Metazoa; phylum Arthropoda; class Insecta; order Hymenoptera; family Tenthredinidae; genus Euura; species Euura lappo. The sequence continues at coordinate 33,582 of JAEUYN010001841.1, forward strand.
GTAATACTAAATGTCAGTACTGGGCTTAAATCAGGTACAAACGTCATTTTATTAATTCTAAATTTAAAACACAAAAAAAAATTACAATATTTAACCAATCAATCCCAAAAACAAACATAGGGGTCGAGGGGGTATTCGGTCTCCATAACACTTTATTCGACCCTTAATCTGACTAGATCATAAAACAACAAAAAAAAAAACACGGGTTATTACCCAACTTGACTTTAATAAAACAAAAAAAAAAACATTCAGTCTTACGATAATACTACAAACGGAACACAGGTTCATCCGGGTGAAGTTTCACTCTGGTGACTAGAGAGAACAAGAGAGGGATCATAAACTAAACCAGTCCAAAACAAACAAACAAACAAAAAAAAAAACCAACCTAAAACGAAAAGGTACGAAATCAGGTACTAAAATTGCGATAAATCAAACAAAAAAAAAATGATAACGAAGAGAAAACAAAAACAACAAAAAAAAAATGGAGCTCAAAATCCCTGGGCACCTTCAGTAGGTTCGCCGTCGATGGCCGGCATGGCGGACCCAGTCTCCCCTCCGTCGGCAAACGACGGTTCTTGGACGGAAAAGAATAGAGTCCCCGGGGGAAAGATGGTTACGTAGGTCCCCATTTCCCCGGGTTCAGGTGGGGAAACCAAGAGGACTGGTACGTCCGGTTGCAGGAAGGGAGATATCCCTGAGGCCGGCATCAGGAGGGACGCAGGGGGATGGGCTTCTACGGGCAACCATAATGGGCGCGGAAAGGCCCCGGTGTCTACTTGAAAATCGTTATTCGTTGGTTCCTGCGGCATTGTGTGGGTCGACGCTGTTACCAGGGAAAAAACGGGGGACGGTCCGACCGTGGGGGCCTGACAAGTCCGATCGTCCCAGCGAAGGAAGCGACGGGTCCGGAGATCGATAGATGCTGGGAGGCGAAGGTTGGGACGTGCCCGGAATAAAGGTTTGAGGAAAGCTCGGAAGCGGCAAGGTCCACAACTGCGGTGGACCCGTACGAAATGACCCGGAGAAATCCAAGGTCGACGGTGGAACCATTTGAAATTGTGGGGGCGATGGAGAGGGGGCTCGAGGCCCGGGAGGGGTAGGCGCTTCGTAGGTTAAAACCGGGTGCGTTGACGGTGGGGTCCTTGGGGAGGCCAAAGACGCCAAAGGGGCTCGGGACCCTGCAGTGGTGGGCGCATCGAAGGTTACAACCGTGGGCGCTGACGGTCGAGTCCTTGGGGAGGTTAAAGACGCCAAGGGGGTTCGGGACCTCGAAGTTGGCAGTCCGTCGCGTAAACCGGGGGTTGCCGATGGTCGTGTCCTTGAGGAGGGTAGAGATGCCAAGGGAGTTCGTGACCTCGAAGTTGACAATCCGTTCCGTGAAACCGGGGTCGCCGACGGTCGAGTCCTTGGGGAGGGTAGAGGTGCCACGGGAGTTCGTGCCGTATCCCTAGCTGGGGTTGTCGTAGACCTCTGCCGACCGGGTTCTCCTTCTCGGTTCTCGCCACAGGTGGGGCAATCCCTCTTGGTTAGGTCGGGTCTCCCGCAGTGGTAACAATAAATCCTCTGTTGTGAAAGAGGGCATCGACGATGTTCATGGCCGGGCTGGAGGCAATTCCAGCAGCGTCGCCTTGGATCCTCCGTTTCCGCTTCCGTCGCGGCCTCGTCCTCCCTCCTGGCCCATTCGGTTAGAATCTCGTCAAACATGGATAGGCTTTCATACGGGTCGGCGGCTGGGGATCCCTCTTCCTCGCTTCGTTCCGGACGGGGGATTGGCACCAGCGGTGTCGCTCCATCCGTCATAACTGGCCTAGTTGGTAGAGTTATCCCGCGTGGGGGCGCAGGTTGTGGGGCCGAAGATAGCGTCAGTTCGGGGTTGGGTACTGGTGGGGTTCGAACGGTATACGGTACGCCGGGACACAGCGGGATGTGCTCCCAGCACCTTTGCGGAAGTGGTTGATCCAGGAGAGTTAAATCGGCTTGGCAGCCTAATTCGTCTACCTCTTCGGGTAGTATTTGCGAGAACGGCCCCTGGTCCTCCGCCCAGGAAATGAGGTCGGCAAAATTGAATAGGCGCGGCTCCTCCGGATCCGGGGATTCCCGGTGACCGGCCTCCGCTTCCGGCAATGCCTGTTAATCGTCCTCCGCCTCCGGCACTGCCCGTGGATTGTTCTCCATCCTGTAAGTGGGGAGTATCCGTCACCGGAGGTTCCGGTAAAGTTTCGGTAATTCCCATACGCTCCGAGGCACTCACTACCATTGCAGATTCGCGGAGATTAGAGGGGTCCGGTCCCTCTGGGTCCGATAAGCCGTGATAAGGCTTCAAGTCCTTTATGTGCGATTTTCCAACACTCTTTCCAGTTTCGTCGATCAGGTCATAGACCAAGGCGGAGCGAACTTTCGATACCGAATACGGACCACTAAACTTCGGAGCCAACTTAGAGGCAATAAAATTAACTGCAGACGAAAGGACATGTTGACGACGCCACACTAAGTCTCCAACTTCAAATCTAATATTTCGACGACCATGATTGTAGTACCGAGCCTGTCTATCCGAGGCCAACTCCAAATGATGCGACACCAAATCCCTTACAGCAGAAAGTCTTCGAATCCTAGATTCCCAGACGTCTGGAGGAATGGACAAAATATCTGGAAAGCCTTCCTCACGCCTACGAAACGGTTGGACAGGACGCATTTCCCGCCCAAAATTCAAGAAAGCTGGGGTAAATCGGGTAGACGCCTGAGTCGCGGAATTTATGGCAAAACGAAATTCAGGTAAATGTTGATCCCATTCTCTATGATCTTGTTCCAAAAAGGCCGTAATCATGGTCTTAATTACTCGGTTTACTCGTTCAACGGGGTTAGCTTGAGCGTGGTATGGCGGCACGGTAGAATGATGAATCCCCAACTCCTCACAGGCCTGTTTCATGATCTTATTAACAAACTCGGTACCATTATCCGTGAGTAACACCTCCGGGGCACCCCAACGAAAAACTACTAAATCTTCCAAAGCTTTCAAAATCGAAGCGGCATTAGCCTTACGTAAAGGACAAAACTCAACCCATTTAGTGAAAAAGTCCTGTATCACCAGAACGTACACGAATCCTAGACGACTCGGAGGCAAGGGACCCATGATATCTGCGGCCACCACCAACCATGGTTGCTCGATGACTCTCTTCCCCATCAAACCACGCGAACCAGTTTGCTCAACCTTACTTTCCTGACAAACTCGACAATTGCGAACGAAAGTTGCGACATCCCTATACATTCCCGGCCAATAATACAACAACGCGAGACGAGAATAAGTCTTATCCACTCCAAAATTACCTGAAGTCGGCAACGAATGGTTTTCGACCAGCGTAATATTGCGGAATTCCTTAGGCACAACCAATTTCCAAGCGTCTAAATCAGGAAGCAACGGATCAGCCAAATCATCAATTCGGTGACAATAAAGTCTGCCTTCTTCCACTTTCCAATCCGGAAACTTTTCAGGCATTTCGTTCACTTCTTTAATTCGTTGCGTATACCAAGGGTCTGTGGTTTCAGAAATAGCCGCGATAGCATCAACCGAATCCTCGTACATTCGAGATAAGGCATCCGGAACGTGATGCATCGCACCTTTACGATGTGTAATATCAAAATCATATTCTAAAAGCTCAAGGGCCCATCTGGCCAAACGCCCCGTAGGATTATGTAAGTGATAAAGCCACCGCAGGCTACTATGATCTGTAATCACGGTAAATTTGTATCCCTCAAGGTAAGGACGGAATTTCTTTATTGACCAAATAACAGCTAAACATTCTTTTTCCGTGACCGTATACTTTCTTTCAGCGGATGACAAAGCGCGACTGGCAAAGGCAATGACGTATTCAGCACTGTGGATAGTTTGCGTGAGTACCGAACCGATTCCCGAATCACTAGCATCGGTTTGTAATACGAACGGATATTTAAAATCAGGACACGTGAGAGTCGGAGCCGAGGTTAGGGCAGCTTTAATTTTTGTCATTGCTTGCTCCTGATCTTCGCCCCATGCCCAACGACGGTTTTTCTTCAATAGTCGCGTCAGTGGTTCCGAAAGAGTCGCGAAATCATCTATAAAACGCCGATACCAGGACGCCATTCCGTAAAATCTACGAATTTGTTTTACTGAGGTCGGGGAAGGATAATTTAGAATCGCTTCAATTTTATCGGGGTCCGGTCGAAGACCGTCCTTATCAACCAATAATCCCAGATACTTTACTTCCGAACAACAAAAATTACACTTTTTCGGATTCATGGTTAAGCCCGCGGATTGGATTTTCTTTAAAACAGCTTCTACCCAGACGAGGTGTTCTTCGAAATCATTATTGACTACAATCACGTCATCCAGATAAACAAAGACGTGTGGTTCCATTTCCGGGCCGATCAATTTATCCATTAACCGTTGAAAGGTCGCCGGGGCACCTGATAGCCCATACGGCATCCGTTTAAAATGAAAAAGGCCGCGTCCTGGTACAGTAAACGCGGTAATTTCTTTACTATCTTCGTCTAACGCGATTTGAAAGTAAGCTTGACTCAAATCAATGGTCGAGATGTATCGGGCGTCACGTAATTTATCTAGTATAGCGGTCATATACGGTAACGGATACGCATCCTTTTTAGCGACGTCATTTATTTTACGCGAATCTAAGCAAAAACGATAATCTTTTCCGTCGGGTTTCTTTATCATTACCACCGGATTTGACCATGCACTGTGAGAAGGCTCAATTATATCCCCTTCCAACATTTTGTCAACTTCACGATACATCGCTTCACACACGACGGGCGACACCGGATAATATCTCTGTTTAATTGGCTCATGGCCCTGTACATCAATTTTATGAATGGCTAGATTCGTAATACCGGGCTTATTACCGGGTTCTCGTAAATAAGGATCGAGCATTTGCCCTAATCGACCAGATTGATAATAATCTAAGCTGACCAAGCCAGTACAAGGAGATGGTTCGGAGTGGTTAACTTTAACGCGGATAGGGTTACCGGAAGACGTTGGTACCGATAGATCGGGAACCGCGATGATTATTGCCGGATCATTGGTAATTAATGGTTTGGTTTCTTCATTAACGTTATCTCTGAATTTAAATTCTTTTATACTGGAGACGTCCGACCTACCCTCTTTCGAGGAGCCCGCTCGCGCATCAATATCTCCCATTTGGAAGTAACTATTCTGTACGTTAGGTATCCCCCAAGTATCTCTTCCAAAATCGACTATTATTCCGAAAGCTCTAGCAAAATCTATTCCCAAAATGCACTCGTAGTCGAAAGATGGAGCAAAACGAACAGGAATATCGCGTCTCAAATTATAAAAGTGGAAAGGAAGGACTATCTCCCCCTCCATAGTTTCAATTCTGCCATCCGGAAATAATACCTGTGGTTTTGGATATCGTGAAGCGATATTACGAACGTCTCTAAACCGATGTAACGCGGGTCAGCCAATATAAGTTTTACAGGACCCGGGGTCAAAAAGAGCGGTTAACAGCTGATGATTAACGATAACTCTCAAATAATATCTGGGATCTTGCCCTATCTCATTAACGGGACTACAATACTCTAAAATTCTCTCTAAAACTGGGGGTCTTGAAGACAAAGGGGGACTAGGTGCGACCCGGTATTCTAGTTCCCGTTCCGGTTTCCCGTATTCCCAGTAGAACAGTTTGGACAGGTTTGAATTATCACGTCTGGACGTCCGCATCGGAAACAAAATCTATTGAGGGGTCGTTCGCATTCTCGAAAACGGTGTCTTGGCGATCCGCAATTCCAGCATCCTCCCGGCGCGGGAGGTTCTGTCGGCCCAGAGGCGGAATTTACATTCGAAGCGTGGGTCGACACGGCTGCGGCAGGGGTCACCGCGGGGGTAGGAGTTTTTGCCGGAGGTACAGAACGCGAAGACGGGGTATTATTCAACGACGACAGGTGAGATGTGGTAGCAATAGAAGCGTCCGAATCCCGAGGTTCTTGAGGGCTATTCCGGTCTTTTAGGTTACCGGAGTTACCACGAAATTTTGATTTAGCTTTCTTTTGATTATTTTCCTCCTTAGCTTGGTTAGCGGTCGAAGGGACAAAAGTTTCAGCGGTGGCCGCGACTGCACGATTTTTAATTACTGATTTACCCTTATACGCGTGTTCTGGGAGAACAGACTCATTAGGTCGCGGAGGTGGAACGTAAAAGCGACCCAGAGCACGCGCGGACTCAAGCAAGTCACCAAGGCGCTCCAATTCCTCAAAGTTATTGAAGTGACTTCGCGAGATCGTTAAACGATACTCAGGATGAAGGTTCGCGTAAGCTATCTCCAGCTGTTCTTGACCCGAAAACGGAGGGTTCAAATAATTCATGATCATTCTTAAACTCAACAAATAATCGGCGACTGGCTCATCCGGACCCTGAGTTCGCCGGCGAGCTTCGTCACGTACCCGGTACTGAAAATTAATCCCTCCAAAACGCGTACGAAAATCCGAAACAAAAGATTCCCAAAGTGACCATTCCGACCGATGTAACCGGAACCAATTCAAAGCTTTTTCAGTCAGAAGGAAAGGCATGGACTCTAGCAGGTCCAGATCGGACAGGTGACATCCCAATCTACATTCATCTAATCGCTTTAAAAATTCCTCCGCGCTACTGTCTCTCTCCCCGGAGAAACTAAGTTTCCATTTTCGTACTATCCCGTACAAGTCACGTGCTTGTCCCATTGAGGGTGACGATTGGCGTGACCGACTTAATCGACGCGAGGCAGACGGCGTCAATCCCGACGAATATCCCGAGTCTGTAAATAACGTGGTCGGAGTTGATGGAAAAGGGTTTGTTGAAAAACTTAATGAATTATTCTGAACGGGATACGGCGTAGGATTACGAGTTATCTGTGCAAAGGGGGTAACAACGCGCTGAGTTGAATCCCATAGAGGCTCGATCGCGGGTCTGTACGCGGTAGTTGGAGTATCAACGGTAGTTCTTGAAGAAATCTCGACCGTAGCAGGGACAGTGGAGACCGATGTCTCCCGATTAGCTTGGGGTGGGTCAGGGTTACGTTCACGCGGAGTACTGTGAGCCGAAAAATAATCATTTTCCGTGTTTTCTTCGGTTAGTTGTCGCTGCGGGGGTAGGGAAAAGGTAACGCGGGTTGTTGCTGTGGGTCGGGTCCGAGCGATTGTTGTCGCGGGAGTCTGATCGATCAATTCTGGCAAAGAGGTCGACCGCCTCATAGGTGTCGATACCAAGGAAGGGGAAGAAACGCTTACTTCGGTATTTGTTACCGAGGTTTCCACTGAAGATGTTATATCAAATAATTCTGGGGAATCTTCGACCATAATTGTAGAACATTCGTCAATTTCCGGAACCCAAGTCACATTGAAACCCTTATAACGCTGATAATAACGTAACAATCGCCAACGGCGTTCATTTTCGGTTCCTTCTTGACTCAAGAAGGCTTTTTCCAACAATTCATGAATTTCAAATTCTGTCAAAGTGCTTAACCATGATATAATAGAGTGAGTTGAATCTGGGTCCGCCATGTCCGTAGACGGCCAACCGATTAAATCGCTCATGGTAAGATTTCAAAATAAATTCACCCAAAAAAAAACGCGTTATTCTAAATAAGTCTGATATTCAAGCGTCGTGTGTTATAAGGTTAAGGATGCGGTGTTTTATCGCGATGATTGGTACGCGGTTGTTAGCTTATCTTGTTTAAAGACCAAAAATTAAATCAATAAAAAGGTTAGTGATAAATGAAAAGAAAGTGCTGGGATGAGAGTGCAATTCCACAACCACAAACTTTCCGTGCAGGTTCGTGCAACACATACAATCGAACAAAACAGGAAAAAAAAACAAAAACAAGAAACGATAACGTCCTAACTCATAATTTACCTCTCTACCCTAACTGAGAAATAAAAAACTTTCCTTTGGATAACTTCAAAGACGCGAAAGAAATCGAAATTCGGAAAAACAACCTACAATGTATGGACTCAAAGGCGCGCCGCCTCTCGATCGCTGCGTGTCCAGCAGGCTAAAGCCGGCGACACAAGCCTCTACGCTACGCTCACGTACACACGATACGTTTACTCACACATAGCCCCCACCAATCAAATTTAGAACGGCGCTGTGTGAGTCTATGTCGATGTTACGGCTTCGTACTACGGATGAGTTTGTGTCGCTGGCTTAACCGAGCGCGCGTCTGACAAGGTTACGCGAGTACGCGATCAGAGATCCCGTATACCGAGCAACAGTACTCAACAAAAAATAAAAATCCACTGAAACCAATTTTATTCTCGAATTTTCAAATGTAATTATCCAAAGTTATCATCCATTATCTTTTTCCCCGAGTGTGTGTAATCTCGCGAGCCCCGCGCTGTGGGCGCCAAATTTGTAACAGTACTTTTTCTAGCCTGGGGAAATTTAGATGTTATAACCAGAAATAAGTATGCTCAAAAAGGCGAAAATTAGCACCGAACGCGAATAACCTCAAAATCTCTGAAAAGTCTCGAAATATGAAATCGGATGGGCGCCAGGCACTGCTCAGTGCCAACAAAAATTAGTTTACCAACTTCTATAACTGATATTTCTCTTAATCTCCAATTCTTACGAGAAAGTGACCAATTTTCCACTCAAAACTCGAAACGCTGGCTAAGCTCAGTAGAGAGGGGAACGTGGGAGCGACAAGAATTACACGCACTTATTATTCAATTTATAAACGATGGATAACATCACATTTATTTAAAGGTTTCTTTGAAGAGACTATCCAGATCAAAATAACAAACCAAATATCTTCACACACAAGACTAATATTATCTAAACAAATCCAACTAACAAAAAAAAATAATAATAATCTTAAATTTTATAACACCTAAAACAATAATAATCCTAATCTTAGGCTCTAATCTAGCTAGAAAATCATAGGAACCTCCAACTACGTGAACGATATTCAAATCCAATAATTGAAAACAAGAAACCAAAATTTTGAATCAAATAAACCAAAATTCACGATCAACGAAACTGGATAGACAAAAATACCGTTCACGTGATAAAACTAGATATTCAAAATTCCATATTTAAACTTTCGCCACATAAATTATAACTCAAAGGCAAAATGAAAAACAATTAAAAATAAAATTCGCAGACTCAACATACAACATTCACACAGGTGCACATAAATGTTATAATGGATAGCAGGGAATTATTACGGTTATCAATAAAATATTAATGAACAAAAAGAAACACAGACTTTGAATTTGACATGAATCCAAAAACTAGAATACGATATCTCGGCGATAAGCGTGCTCGTAGGCTTTAAGTTATAACATGCGAATTATTACTGGACGAAGGAAGAAGAAAATTATGAAAGTAAAATTAAAAAAAAA
>JAEUYN010001842.1:0-219228 GCA_018257835.1 Euura lappo
GTAGATCCAAAGTGTATTAAGGATACGGTTGATCCGACCCGTAGATGACGAAACGCCTCGTATCGCGTCTGTGGTTATTGTTAATCAACGAATTAGCATATGAAATCTGTATTATATACATATAAATGCGTATATAGTTATATAGTTGAGGTTGAGGTAATAAATAAGATCAGGTTCCTTTATCAGATCGAAACTGTATAGGCTCGTACCCTAACCTACCCCCTGCAGCTTTGCTGCATTATTATACCTACGTAAGCTGATTAGCCGGATGAAATTATTGTCCACGTTCTTATAATTGGCTGAATAAACAGATTTAGGATTGATCATGGAGGGAATACGAACGTGACCCAGGGATGCTGTGTCAAAGGTACCAAATACTCATCAGCGATCGTTCAGCACCTTACCAGTTGTGGCCACTTACGAGGTTGATGAACAAGAAAGATGGTTTGACACTATTTTCCACTCTTCTGATGACTTTCTGCTACTTAAATCGAAAACAATGTAACTAAATGAGGAAACCCTCGAGAAGTAAGCTTACCAGTTGTGGCCACTTACGAGGTTGATGAACAAGAAAGATGGTTTGACACTATTTTCCACTCTTCTGGTGACTTTCTGCTACTTAGCTCGAAAACAATGTAACTAAATGAGGAAACCCTCGAGAAGTAAGCTTACCAGTTGTGGCCACTTACGAGGTTGATGAACAAGAAAGATGGTTTGACACTATTTTCCACTCTTCTGGTGACTTTCTGCTACTTAACTCGAAAACAATGTAACTAAATGAGGAAACCCTCGAGAAGTAAGCTTACCAGTTGTGGCCACTTACGAGGTTGATGAACAAGAAAGATGGTTTGACACTATTTTCCACTCTTCTGGTGACTTTCTGCTACTTAGCTTGAAAACAATGTAACTAAATAAGGAAACCCTCGAGAAGTAAGCTACGATCCATCATCCGTCAGTATTACATCGGTTGGAGTTGATTTTTGATTGCGGGATACCCGAAATAACGAAGAAATTCCGACTCATTCGCGGTGGTAAAAAATGGTACCATGAAAAATGCCTGAGAGTACGATTTTTGGCCACTTATTTTGATCGCGATAAAATGTAATCGGTGTAGTCATACAAGCAATGGAAAAAGGCTCATTGAATCGGGGATGAATGTAGAATCTGATAGAAGCTAAAAAAAAGTAGAAGAAGAAAAAGTAAGGTATGAGAGTTTAACAAACTAGCAGTAATGATCCTGCGCAGATCAATGCCTACTCAAATGGTACCATGGCAGGTATTGTGTGGAGGGAAGCGCCTGCTCGATATAATTGGCCCCTAATTAGAGGGGAAGGAGAAGAAGAAGAAGAAGAAGAAGAAAGGGTATGAGTAAAACTCATCTTCTTTTTGTTGTTATTCTTTATATTCTTGTTTCTCTTTGTCAGAAAAAATGCTATCCAGTGGTTCTGGTTTCTGGCTCCGGTTCTTGGTTCGCTTCGCTTGGTTTGCCACCCGTAGCCTAGAATCTGAGTGCTGCCACGCACCCGCTAAGAGGAACCATCGTTTAACGCTGTTCCTATTAACAGCTCAACTAGTTTCGGAAGATTGATTTACTTTTCTTTATAATTACCACGTGTCCATTTGTCAGTTAAGACTAACTATGACTTTTCAATCAGAGAACAATTTAATTTCGTTGAGTTGTTTTTCTTTTCTTCTATATTCTCGTTCATATTTTCCTCCCAAACAACGAGATGCTCTCAACGGCTTATCGTCACGACGTTATAACTCCTTATAAAAAATTATCTTCATGAAGGCTGGCGACTTTTTTTTTATATGCATACAGTTTTCAGTTTTTGAACAATTCTCGATCAAAAATAGCGAAAATTGGAGGAATTATTCAAATTTCAAGTTTTCACTCGAAGTGTTAAAGAACAATTCAAGATTCTTTGATTCTTAAAATTAAGGAAAAACGCAAGATATAAAAAAAATCTGAAAAAATCCATTGCTTCTATGATAAAAAATAATTCCTTTCTACCCGATTTATCAGCAAATTATCTGGGATAATGATTTTAACCTCCGACTGATTACCCTACGTTTGAGAATTTTTACGATCCCTAAACGCCCCGTTAAACGATCGTTCTAAATCACACTCTAATTGGAAGATAAGTAAGATATATAATAACGAAAATAAAAACCCCGAAAAAGCGAAAGAGAAAGATGGCGAAAATTTTTACATTCCACAAAAATACCTTATTTCCCACTAGGTGTTGCTTGGACCGATAGCCCAATGGCCAGAGCCAACTATAAGGAGCGCCTAAGGGTATTCTGTGGGATGCAGACGCCAGGGGAAATCCTGCACACGCGCTTACTTCGCTAACAAGGGTGTGATCCCTTGATTCATGGAAGCCTCCCGGCGCATCTTATCTCTCTCTCTCTCGTCTCGTATCTCGGTTTCGACTGCAGCCTGGCTTTCGAAGTCCAAATTATATCACCAATTATATCATCGGTGTTCCACCTGCCCTATTTGACTCTGAATAATCCCAGAGGCTCTTAATCATTCTCGAAGTATCGAAAAATCAAGAAGCAAAATTGAAGAGAATTTTAAAAAAGATTAAGAAACTTGACGAAAATACCGGTAAATTTGTGGGGTGAAAACTTTTTTCAACTTATTTCAGGAAGAGTCTTATAATGGGAGGAGGTATTGTGGCTGTAATAACTTGGACATAATGAAAATGTCTTTTAACTTTTAACTCCACAGGCAAACAAGACGGGGTGGGGTTAGAGGTAGGAAAGAATTAGGATGACTCGAGAATTACCCTGCAAACTTGGAAAACTGCCAGGTATTAAGCGGGTCTTAAGGGTGGGCGGGGAAGTGATAATCTATCGGACAACCCCACAGAACGTCGGGGATGACCGGATGACCAGACTGGGAAAACAGCTTAGCGGGTAAATCTGGTGGCTCTAAGAAGCAAAAGGCAGACCAACGGCATTACTGGTGTTTTCGAAATCCGAAAGGGTGAAATGATCACTCGGTAAAAGCGAGTTAATTCTAATCCTCGCTAATCTATCCTCGCTCCAAACCACAGTTAGAATTCTTCTGTACCGAAATCTGATCCCGCCTGAAGGGTACGTGAAAAAAAAGGAGGGAAAAAATATCTCCTGGTGGGAGAAAACCAATATGAAATTACGCTCACGCGAGTGAGCGCCAAATTGCTGATAATAAACGGACGATGGATGAAACGAGCAAAATAAACTCCGCTCAAGGATGCGAGCGACGCGACGGTCGAAGGAGTTGGGCGCAGGGTGTAAAGCAAACACCGAGCACTTGATAAGTGGAATGTACACACCGTGTATGTGTACGTGTCGATCCTACGAGTGTTCGTTGCCATGGATACCTGGACCAGAAACTCGCGATCTTGAAAGTTTTGTCGGTACACGGCTCCCGGATTTTGCGTGCGTAAAGCTCAAATTTTTTTCGGCACAAAGTGTCACCACGTTGGGCGCCAAGCGAGGCGCGAGAGGAACGGCGTCTTATCGAAGCATTGGGGGGGTTGTCCTTTCGGAAGTTGACCGTGATCACGTGGTGGGGGGGAAGCCATCAGCCAGGACGATGACGGTACGTGATAATCGATGATTAATTAACGGTTAAAGTAATCGGACCGGGATGCAATAACCTTCCGCATCTCTGAGTCCCCCGACCGCGACGGAAAACGGGCAATACTTTCCCCGTTATGAGAACCGCGGTGCCAAGATGGCCGCCGTTACGGACCGTACCGTGAGGTAGGGGTAATGACGCTCATCACCGGACAGTGTTTTGTTATACCAACATCGCCTGCCCGCCCCGAGATCTGATCTCATCTCTGATAGCGAAGACCTGCGCGAGGCCCTGCCATAGGAAGACGTAGAAGTTATACCTCTCCGAGAGGAGAGTAAAAGCCCGATGTCTCTCGTGTTCGTGATCCTTGAAGGCTCATTTTTATTAACCTACCTATTCAGTATTCGGTATTCTGTCGACCGAATTTACCTTCCTGGAACACAAATTGTTTACTCGGAAAATCATTTTATCACACGATATTAGCCCTTAATTATGCCAGTTGGGGCTCGAACACAATCGGTGGGGCCAAGAGCTGGCCAGGCGCAAAAATGAGAAACCTAAGTCAAGTTATCCGAGTCCCAACGCAAATTTTTTTATCAGAAAGATCGATCTTTCCGGTACATAATTTTGCTGCCTCGAACATAGCATCACTTTTCTCAGACATGTATTTACATAATCGTCGCAACTATCGCCTTACAAGAATCGAAGTACGTGTGGACGCAGTGTTCCGGCACTTTTTTTCTATTTTGAGGTTAGGGAACTAGACGCATCTGTCAACGAATGTCTCGGCGCGCAGCCATGCGATGCCTTCCAGAGTCTAGACTGGTCCGTTTTACCCTGGCTACTTTACCCCGCCGATAACAACACCTCGCTTATGCTGATTCCGCGGTATATCTCAAATCATTGTTCAATTTTGCTCGTTAAGCTCGCTCGCAAGTTCCAAAAACTGTTAGTGAATCATCAAAGAACTGCTTCACCACGGTTTCACGTCTTTCTCGCGCAACCCTCATTCTGCGCATGCTCAGTCCTTGCAGATGGCGCTTGGCGTCAACGCCAGGGAGTGGGGAGGCCCTTGTTCTCGTCGAATAGCCGAGGTCCTGGCGCGTCATGGTGTCTCCTGATAGTTTGTCACAGCTTCGTCTCGTCAGGATGGGATTTACGTCCGTGTGTGTGGGTACCGCTTATTCCAAGAAGCCCACAGGAGCTGGTATGCCTGACGACTTTACATTGACATCGACACGCGAGAACACCGTTGGCATCCCGTGGCCATAGGAGGCACATTACGCCAACGTATACGGAGACGCCGTGGTCAGATGGTTGTGGCGTCTCCGGGTATTTTTCTTATCGACGAGAGTGGGAAAGTCGCATACAATGTCCGACGAGGTCAAGGCGTGAGGTGGATTATAATAATTGTCAGAGATCGTAGCGGGCACAATTCAGTCGATGAGGAATTCTACGCGGCGATTACTTAAGCGACATTCGCCCCTTTATCACCGAGATGAACGGAGTGAAATTTGTTCGGTAGGCAGGCTATGAGGTGGATGGAAGCTTATCGTCATTAACGCGAGATGCCTAATGAATTCCTTCGCACTCGGGCGAGATTCCCCTCCTGCCGGACGTGGCGGTGCAGCGGCGTTCCTCCTCCCGGAGGAACTCCTTCTCTCGTTAATAAAAACCAAGATGGTGGACAGCGGGGGGTCAGACTGACTCCGGAGTCTCGCGTACCCCCCGCGGCTTTGACGGCTCTATTCGAGTCTTGTTAGGGACTGAGAAAGACGCATCCCGTCCGACTCGGTCCCCGGGTGGAGGACTGAGAGGGAAGGAACGATGTCCCGAATTGGCTCCCGTCGCGCTGAACTCGAACCTCACCGTCACTATCGTGCGACTAAACACACCTCGTGCATCATCCAAGGATGTTCCTTTGTTTTCTACCTTACACCTCCCTCAGATTATTCGCCGACACTTTTTTATACTCTTAAACGAATTATTACTCCACCACCGCGGAGATCGAGGTCTTAACACTAATCCGCATACCCAACATACCTACTCACAAAGTCACGTTCACAAGCCCAGATTTTGTTCGCCGTTGGTCGAGATGCACAAGAATTATCTGCTCCATGATAATTCTTTGACAAACGATCTATTTTGTGCGGCTATGGTCAACGTCTGATGACATTTTCACCAATGGCACAATAATTTTTGTGCACACGCTCTAAAAGACAGGGTTCACAAGATTATTGTGCCATGTGCGAGTTGGAATCGAGCATCATTACATTCGAGTGCACGATCCTCTGACTCGACACAATCTTGTGATTGGACTCTTGTGGTTTGCCTGCACAAGAATTATCTGCTCCATGATAATTCTTTGACAAACGATCTATTTTGTACGGCTATGATCAACGTCTGATGACATTTTCACCAATGGCACAATAATTATTGTGCACACGATCTAAAAGTTTAAGGTTCAGAAGATGATTGTGCCTTGTGCGAGTTGGAATCGAGCATCATTACATTCGAGTGCACGATCCTCTGGCTCGACACAATCTTGTGATTGGACTCTTGTGTTTTGCCTGCACACAAATTATCTGCTCCATGATAATTCGTCGACAAACGATCTATTTTGTGCGGCTATGATCAACGTCTGATGATATTTTCACCAATGGCACAATAATTTGTGTGCACACGCTCTAAAAGACAGGGTTCACAAGATTGTTGTGCCATGTGCGAGTTGGAATCGAGCATCATTACATTCGAGTGCACGATCCTCTGACTCGACACAATCTTGTGATTGGACTCTTGTGGTTTGCCTACACAAGAATTATCTGCTCCATGATAATTCTTTGACAAACGATCTATTTTGTGCGGCTATAGTCAACGTCTGATGACATTTTCACCAATGGCACAATAATTTGTGTGCACACGCTCTAAAAGACAGGGTTCACAAGATTATTGTGCCATGTGCGAGTTGGAATCGAGCATCATCACATTCGAGTGCACGATCCTCTGACTCGACACAATCTTGTGATTGGACTCTTGTGGTTTGCCTACACAAGAATTATCTGCTCCATGATAATTCTTTGACAAACGATCTATTTTGTGCGGCTATAGTCAACGTCTGATGACATTTTCACCAATGGCACAATAATTTGTATGCACACGCTCTAAAAGACAGGGTTCACAAGATTATTGTGCCATGTGCGAGTTGGAATCGAGCATCATCACATTCGAGTGCACGATCCTCTGACTCGACACAATCTTGTGATTGGACTCTTGTGTTTTGCCTGCACAAGAATTATTTGCTCCATGATAATTCTTTGACAAACGATCTATTTTGTGCGGCTATGATCAACGTCTGATGACATTTTCACCAATGGCACAATAATTTGTGTGCACACGCTCTAAAAGACAGGGTTCACAAGATTATTGTGCCATGTGCGAGTTGGAATCGAGCATCATCACATTCGAGTGCACGATCCTCTGACTCGACACAATCTTGTGATTGGACTCTTGTGTTTTGCCTGCACAAGAATTATTTGCTCCATGATAATTCTTTGACAAACGATCTATTTTGTGCGGCTATGATCAACGCCTGATGACATCTTCACCGATGGCATAATAATTTTTGTGCACACGATCTAAAAGTTCAAGGTTCACAAGATTATTGTGCCATGTGCGAGTTGGAATCGAGCATCATTACATTCGAGTGCACGATCCTCTGACCTACAATCTTGTGATTGGACTCTTGTGTTTTGCCTGCACACAAATTATCTGCTCCATGATAATTCTTCGACAAACGATCTATTTTGTGCGGCTATGATCAACGTCTGATGACATTTTCACCGATGGCACAATCATTTTTGTGCACACAGTCTAAAAGTTCAGGGTTCACAAGATTATTGTACCATGTGCGAGTTGGAATCGAGCATCATTACATTCGAGTGCACGATCCTCTGGCTCGACACAATCTTGTGATTGGACTCTTGTGTTTTGCCTGCACACAAATTATCTGCTCCATGATAATTCGTCGACAAACGATCTATTTTGTGCGGCTATGATCAACGTCTGATGACATTTTCACCGATGGCACAATAATTTTTGTGCACACGCTCTAAAAGTTCAGGGTTCACAAGATTATTGTACCATGTGCGAGTTGGAATCGAGCATCATTACATTCGAGTGTACGATCCTCTGACTCATAATCTTGTGATATGACGTACACGATGATTATCTGCTTCACAAGCTTCAGATACGTTCAAGAATATGATATCGTGTGCCTTCTTCCATTTGTGAAGTGCACAAGATTCAATAATCTTGTGATACACATCAATAATTAATGTGAAATGAATCAGAAGCAGTTTAATATCGTTTACCGAATTCATGTATGGTTCACAATATTGATTGTGCGCTTCGATTATTCCAGATACGTGGACGAAATAAAGAAGCAAACTTTGCGCAACCGAAGTATAATTGGGAGAAGAACTGGGAACTGATGCAATGAGAAGTGCACGTGCGTTATTGTGCTCGTATTATAAGTTTGTGAGGCAACAATAATTCGCACAATGCAGTCATTCAATGATGTACTCAATAATTATCTTATGCACACGCTTGCGGTAAGTTCAAGAACAATATTTTTTGTGCACATGATTTTTGAAGCTTGCATATTTCACACAATTTTCGAACTACAGGAATATAATTATTGTAAAACGAATCGTCGCTTACTGTATAAGATGAGTGTGTTTACGGTTCACAATATTCATTGTTCGTTGTGACTCTCGATGCTCGGGTCAAAAGAAAGAAACAAACTCCGCACAATCGAAGAGATAAAGATTGTAGCTTGTTGATCAAATCCAGTAAAATCTACTGTGCTTGTTATCACTTAGTAAATTCATATCTGCACAATATTTCACTGCACACTGCAGTTATCGAACAACATGCACAAGAATTATCCGCTTTACAAACATCAGATAATCCCAAGCATCACCATGTGCACGTTATTTTCATGGCTTGGCACAATAATTGTTGTGTGTTAAACCATGGATCGTTACTGTATCAAAATAATGGGCTCACAATATTGATTGTGCGCTGTACCTCCGGATCTGGGTACAAGAAGAAGAAACAGACTCTGCACACATTCGAAGTGATTAGGTAAGATACTGATGCGGTATAAGTGCACATGTTTAATGTGCACCTCGTGTTATTTTGTGTACGATAGAAGTGATTCAGGGACGTACGTATGGGTTCTCTGTATGGGGGGGTTATATCTTTAATCTCTGAATTTATAATATAATTACAATCTTTCAAACACCCTTTCCTCGATATATTTTACGGTCGAGGCGATATACACTGTGTATTCTCCTGCGTTTTTTTTTTTAAATTTTTATTTATTCATTTCATTTTATTTATTTCGTTTGATTTGCTGTCCCGGGCAGCCAACCGGCGAACCGCCACCGACCGTCCGGTACGTAATACAGCCTTTTGTACAGGGGCTTGCGTGAGCCTGCGGAGTCCTGTATAAATTAAAATATCGCCGAGGGGAATATTTGCCGCTGCTGCCTCATACCTGATGAAGTGTTTTCGAAGGTTGAGTGGCCTATTTACACCTGAGCGTTGTGATTTATTCGAAACCCTTAACTCCCCACTTTCATCGGTAATAATCAATGCGCACAACGAACCAACACACTGTCGCACGTTGAAACGATGATTAATTCCTCCGTTCGACCGAGTCTTGTAACAACCTTAGGAGACACAGTGTTTCAGCTCGCTTCATCCCTTATCCGCGAGCACAAGATTCCTGACAAAGATTGTCAGCCTCAACTACTCGGACCCCTTACCTCTGGAACAACCTGTTAGACCTCGAGTCTTGTGCCTCTTGTGGCCCTCATGGGCACCAGGGGTGGGAGAACCCGGGGAACAGGTCGGCGTGTGTAGCTCACCAGTCATTATTTTTAATAAACAGAGTGTCAGTGAAGATAAATGCTTTTCTGGTTGGCCCGGCTCGCCTGCGCACAATGAATATCATTATTTATTTTATCCCGCAGCTTAGGGAGCTTATTAAGCGCCATCCACACGTAAAGCGGACCGGCATTAAAACGCAATTATCGCTCCTATATCCAGCCATTATACGTTATGTTGATAACAAATTTGATTCCGACATCAAACCTACTAGAATGTTGTTGTGCACTCCGAAAGGTTGTATTTCAGTACCGATTCTTTATCGTTCGGACATTTATGCCCGAGAAATTGGAGAAGTCGCTATTTCCCGGTTTAATTTATGCCTCGTGGAACCCACGCGAATTTCTTTTATTCTTTCATGCTTTTTTCCACCGATGATCAGGATTCTTCCATCTTCTTGGAAGCGTCCCTCAAGAGTCATTTCATAGACGGTAATAACTTAGCCCTAAATAACAGGTGAGTTTAGAAAACAAAAGGTAATTTGTTCGCTGGGCACGTAGCTAACAACGCGATACGATACGAAGAAAAGCCCTGAAAGTCTACAGCATCCGCAACGGGACTATATGCAGCTTAGAGATCTCTCTTAGGATAGCCGAGGGACTGACTGTTTTCAGAGTCTTAAGAACAGGATTTGGTAACTCGGTTATACCCCTCGCGTGCGACTTTTTTAGTAATATATAGGTGGACGCGGAGTCAAGAGGTCCGGAGAGAGAGACTCTATTTATTTTTTCAAGGAAACTCGTATCTGATTGGACAAACACCTGGAGCAACGTCATAAGTCAGTCCCGAAGACGCGCAAGAGACGTTTCTCAACAATCCCCAAAGTTTTATTGTTAACGATTTTCAGAAAACAATCGAAACCCCCCGACGATACCAAGCTCCGTCAGGTAGGACAAAAAATCATTTTCGTGAAATTAGACTCGCCCTTAGCGGGGTCAATCGGTCAGCCGAGGTCCTGGAGATCTTTATCTCATTTATGCATACCTCTGGTCAGGCTTCGGTATGCACTTTGTGCATCCTAGTAATCCCTGTTGCATTTCAGGATCCAACAATAACGGCGTCCTTAGTATCAAGTTACACTTGTCTTCGTGATTCTTTCGAGCCTTCCACTAGACCCTTGGCGTTTGTTTTATTAATCACTGTGTAATATCTCGTTTGAATGTATTTTCACTCTCAGTTTTTCGCTTGTAAACGGTATGAAATCCACGCCTCGAGGTCAGGGTGTAACTTACCTTGAAAGAGCTAGTTAGCAAACGCGTCAAGTCACCGCTTCATTAACGGTGCCTCGACTAATGGTGAGCAAAGTATACCATTAATCATAACGAATATGTTGGGTCGAGGGTATTGTGGCGTGCGAGCGTGTTTTCACCAAGACTAATCTCTTCTCTGAGGGTTTTTTTTTCTTGTATTGTGTAGAGTAGTTCGACTTCGGGGCTACAAATAGATTCATTGAAATTGATGAAATTAAACGAGGCTTAAATCGTTGTAATGATTAGCCGCACGTAGTTGTGCAGGTGGAGCAACAGGAATGAATTTTAATCACTCTGAACGGTGATTGATATATTGAAATGCGCCGAGGCGAGGCATAAGGTCCGCGTGAAAATACGGATGGATTTTTGATTGAAAGTTAATTTGATGATTAAGATTAATAACATTATTAAAATAGCCTCGTCTGTGACCAATCATTAATTGAGTGATACGGCTTTATTAGCTCTCAGAAGTGCGATCGGGTTTGATGGTACCGATCGTCAGTTTTCTCAAACGTTACAAAAGAAATAATTACGATGAAAAGGATCTTATTCAATAGACATTTCTCTGAAATTAATAACAATCCCTTGTCCCTATAATGACAACGATTTTTACAGTCCGACGTCTTTATCGTCGGTGGTTATAGGATGGAAGAAAATCATCAAACGAAGGTAAAGTGAAACCTCTCTTTAATTAATAACATAATTCCATCAGCGTCATATCTTCACCCTTTATGGAATCTCATATCTCCGGTACCAATCAACGTTTAATAAAGTCCTCAACATTTCCTTACACCCTAGAAATAAAAAATATCCCTCTGCGCTGATGGGCTTGAGGGGACAATCATTTTATCGTCGCTACGAGTAACCGGATATGCTCTCGACAATCAACATCAACGGTCTCACCAGTTATAAAGAAATAGTGTGAACGTCTTGATCAAGATCCTCCAGATACCCAGTCGTTCCAATAGCACGATAAATGGTCACTCTAATTAGCGAAGAGCAATAAATCTCTGATTGAGTGAATGGTAACTCTTCCGAGGTTGATGGTGACCAGTTGTGAAGAAAGAGTGCGAACGTCTTGATGGAGACCCTGAAGATACGTCCTCGAGTGCCCGGATTCTCGATGGCATAATTCGCCGTTCGGTTTGTTATTAGGGTGGCGAAGTTGAGGACATTGATGTATCGTCAAAAGACCCAGGGGTGTATCGCGAGGATGATTCTTCTTCGTAAATCACTTTATATTGCTCGTTGATGCTCGATACACGTCAAGATCGTTTGGGCCTGAAATTCTTGCCCAGGTATAATCCCATTTACGGTATGTGCCCGACGAAAGGCACTCGTTTCGTAAGTTTTGATCACTTAATTTTGATAGATGACCCTCTTACGGCACCGTGGGTTCGACGCCAGCCCCTCTCAGCTCCCGTTTTGGTCGTCGTTGCATCAGGGAATCACGTGCTCCGATTATCCGATTCATTTTGCTCCACGATCTCAAGATCGGAAACAAAATACAGTCTCGAGGAACGATCAATCCATCTGCATACAATGAATGGGCAATGACTCCTGTGCCATGTTTGAGCTAAACTCGCCTAACCACATCCTCACCGTAAAGGGAGAATGACTCGACGTTATAAACCCACCGGCTACTATGACTTCGCACCGGGGGGCAAATTAAGTTGTGATTATCTGTCGATGTGATTTAACCGGCACGGGACGCTGTGACGAGGAGGAAGGAGACGAGAGAGAGGCGAACCAGGGTCCAGAAACAAATAGCCATTGTCCATGCTCGCCGTGGTCATGTGAAGAGTGGTCAGTGCGGGTCTTGGGGGGTTTTCGGCCCGGGTATACCTGGTGTGGCATCTATCACCTGCTTATCACGATCATACCACCGAGCCCGAGTCTCTGCCCAGGCAGGGGCCGGAGGAGAATGAGACGTCTGCCTTCGATTTTTACTTATTTCCACCGTCTCACATTGCTCGATTCCTTTTCTGGTGGGCTGCAGAAATCGCAAGCACGAAGCATTCGATTTTTGCAGATCCAGACATTAAATTTCGGTCATTTTCTTGATCCCGGATCCGGGTCGATACCCCCGATCGATTTCCCGTGGCGAACAGTCCGGGTATCCAATTAGTCCGAGGGGTGAGCCGCCAAAGCAGAGTCCTGAGTCCTAAACTTATTAACCGAATAAGCTTTACGTTTCTTCGGATATCGGGATGCGATCGGATAAATTCTTGACCAAATCAATTCCGGTGCATCTCCGAAGAAGAACCTTATTCGTTATCGAGCGAGGGAATGGGGATGACGCGCAGATTGGTAGCCATGGAAGCTTCGAGGATGATGTTTTATTTATGAATATGGCATTATTGTTTTATTAATCTAATCGGTGCATAAATATTCAGCGGCGTTTTTTCAACGAAGAGTGCAGTGTCTCACCTCTCGTAGCCTCGAGGTTTAGACGAATTTTATTTATCGACGCATGTTTGCTTAGAGGAGGCCCCAGGATGAAATTGGCGTGCAAATCGTGTTTATGCATGATCATTTTGACCAGTCCATGATAAGAAGGGGATTGTTTGTTTATTTTTCATCGATTTTTACACTGACGACAAGGAGAGGGTAAAACACTCTCTTCAGCACACATTTAGTTAGGGGCAGCCACAATGCACGCGGTTAACTATAGTCTAAGTGGAAGGTAACCCGATGATTATGCTGTCAGCCGTAGTGGGTGGAGACAAGGATGATCATTCACTGGCCGAACAGCGATACGTGCAGCCCATTCGGCCCTTTCTGACCACCGAACAAACCACCATGGTCAGAACTCACGTGCTTTGATCTATAGCGAAAGGTGAGGTACTCAGTTTTTTTTAACCATCTCCGTGTCCGAGGGTTGAATCTCTGGGGTAGGCGCGTGACAGTGAGCTGTTATTATTGTTGTCTTTTTTTTCTTCTTCTTCTTCGTCTATCCCTCGATGAAACAATTAGTCAAGGACTTAACCGGGTGTAATTAGAACCGGGTTAATTAGCATACTATCCCCCAGTGTATTCAACGCGTACATCTCTATCGCATGAATTTAATCAGTTGCTTTCAGCCCTGCACGATAATTAGATGAATTAGTATCAGCGGTGGAAAGTGAAGGTGATTGTTACTAAAAACGTACGGCTACCGTATCTTTTCAGGAATCTAAGTCCGATGGTAGGTTATTTCGTCATTTTGAGATACGCGATCATCAATCAGCTGGGACACAATTGAAGGGAACACGGTACTCCTCCGGTTCAGTAACGAAATTTTACCTCGAAACTGGTCGTAAAATAAATCCTTAATCATCGAGGTTTATCTTGAGTTATCACCTCGGTAAGCCAATCAATTTGTGAAAAGGCGGTGCATTTATTTCGGTTCCACTTTCACGCTATCAAGATGGCACGTTCGGTTTCAAGGTGGGGGGCGAATAAACATAATTGGAAGAATAAGTACATAGATTTGTACCGGAGTCCGAGTAAAGATCGAATGGTCAAGATACCCTCTAAAAATCTGTTCCTCTTTAAAACCCCGCTTCGTACCTCACAATCTCGACACCCCGTGGATCCGGGATACCGATAGCATGAGGCGGTGCCATGCAGCACCGATCCGGAGTACCGGCGGAGATAATTATCGCTAACCATCAGCTATTTGCAAGAAATAGGCTCTCTTCTCTCGCCTGCACTGGTTCTCACATGCTTAACTGTTGCGATTCGTTATTCCCGAGATAAAAGGGGCGCGTGCGACAACGGACGGTCTTTGATAATAATTTAATAACAATAATTAGGCGTTGGACATTCACTTAGTCCCGAAGAGCATCAGCGCGATCTTATCGTCTCGTTGGTTTGAACATTTTCCAATGTGTTTCAAGTCGGATTACAGATATCGCGTGCTTGTAGGTAGTAGAGGTGACGGTTCGGGGGTGAGACGTGGGAGGATATCGCCTAGTCGAATACAGAGAGTACGGAGGTACGTAGGAAAAAGGGAGCGAGGTGTAATCAGTTTAATGAATGGTCGCTGAGCGTAATTACGGTATACGTGCTGCCATAGGAGTATGAAGAAACGTTCCATGATCGCATCGCCCCTCGCGGTTCGGTACAACGAGCTGAACATACACAACCGACAAACTGTATCTTCCCGTTTTAAACGGTTGTTATCAATCTCTTCCCTGTCAATTATCATCACGAAGTTAATTACGCGTTGAGACGAGAGAAAAAACACACATTCAACTATTCGAAAAATTCATTATTCACCGCGCGGTCGACTACCATCGATGATTGATCGTGTAACTGAAACCACACGCTGACGAATGTCATTTTTACAAAACACCATTCTTTTTGTTCATGTTACAGCACTCTGTCACGGGGTCACCGATCGGTAAACCAATCACACGGAGAATTTCGCGGGTCAATTCAAGGGTCCCATCGAACCACATGCTCGACCCTCCAGTCGCGAGTCTGGCACGCACCCCACAGACTCTGATCCAAGTCGATCAAAACCGTCTCACCAGTCAAGGTTTTCCATACAAATCTCTCCTCGTGCAATTTTTGCGACTGGCGAATCATTGATTCTCTTCCAATGGTCACTATTATCATTGAAGGGTCACATGGTCACTTTCGTCAATTAAAGGTCACGCTTCTGAAGCTAATGGTCACTCTGATTATTGAATGCTCAGATGGTCATTTCTATTGACTGAACGGTTACTCTACTGAAGTTGATGGTCACTCTTCTGAATTTGATGTGGTCACTCTAATTACTGAATGGTCACCTTCATCATTGAGTGGTCGGATGGTCATTTCTACTGACTGAACGGTTCCTCTTCTGGAGTTGATGATCACTCTTCTGAAGCTGATGTGGTCACTCTAATTACTGAATAGTCACTTTCATCATTGAAGGGTCGAATGGCCACATTTGTGAAATGAAAGGATGCGCTTCTGGAGTTGATGGTCACTCTACACTGAACTTGATGTGGTCACTCTAATTACTGAATGGTCACCTTCATCATTGAATGGTCGGATGGTCATTTCTACTGACTGAACGGTTCCTCTTCTGGAGTTGATGGTCACTCTACACTGAGCTTGATGTGGTCACTCGAATAACTGAATGGTCACTTTTGTAAAGTACAAGGACACGCTTCTGAAGTTGATGGTCACTTTTATTATTGAATGGTCGAATGGCCACTTTAATTGATTGGACGGTTACCCTTCTGGAGTTGATGGTTACTCTGATTGTCGGAGTGAATGGTCGCTCTTATTGTTGTGAACCTGAACCGAGGCATGAACTGTGATAACCTCTCATCGAAGGTGGTAAAAATCGTTTGACGATTCAAGGTTTTCGACGGATGAGTATTCCGGTGTAATTTCTCGCCATGTTTCCTGCGCTGGCAAATCATTGACAATTTCATGTAGCCGGTTGGTTACCGTGATCGTATGGTGAACCGCGAGGCCCATTCGCTAGAGCCGGTAACATCTAATAACTAATAATCATCCGCGCGAGTTGAGGATTTCTTTGATTCCGTATCGGATTTCTCGCGTTTAATGTGCTGCTGGCATGCGAACCTATCATAACCGTCGTAACCTGGGCCAACGTGGACGCTGGTTAACAGCTCTAACCACATGTTTGCTCAGAGAATCTTCCGCAGTCTCCCTCCCTCCTTCCCTCAAAAACGATTTGTACAAGAATTTGCATTTCTACGAGTATAAATGAAAGGTGTGCCCTGATCGAACGCGTCCCAAGTCGAACGAGAAGGAAGGAACAAACAGGGAATTCTTACCTCCGAAAGGTCCTTTTTCGTTTGGCTTGGTAATTCTCGATGTCCTACGACCACTGACACGGACGCCTCGATCGCTTTCCCCAACCCCCCGCATCTTCGACCGGAATTATACCAGGTTCATGAACAAATGAGACCTGAGAAAAAGGTACGAGTGTGGACACGTACCCGACTCGGACAATATTGTAAACAAAATGGTACCACTATTTCATTGGTAACCGGACACCCATCCAGGTATAACCCACACACATCGTTTCGTAGGATATTTCTTTACCAAGTACCTTGTCACATCCCGATTGGTGGGCTCTGGTTCGATTGGACCTCAATCTTCCTCAGAATTCGGCGATACCTACTTGAAACTGTGAAAGTAGTCGACTTTCGCACATTGATACAGACTCGATTCCCTTTTTACTCCACGCCATAAGACTGATTACGTTACAGCACTTCATGCCGGGTCTGGTCGTCTAGAAAATTGCATAAAAATAGATTCCGTGTTCCTTTCGGGCCAGGCTTCTTGCTACTGATTCTAATGATGAAATTTGACAAGAATTTTCCGATGTCAGCCTCCATGCGAGGATCCCAGGCTGGAAACCTTGTCGTATACAAATATTCCAAGGATTTTAGTGAACCAAAGTCTACAGAACGATATTCCCTCGATCTTAGGGTATAAAACGAGGCGAGTTAGGTTAATAAGACAAGCTCGTTGTCCGAGGTGAGGAGTCGGCTCGCGTTGTTCGATTTGAATAACACGGCGCGACATGACAGGACCTTCTACGAATATGTGACTGGTATAAATCTGTAGCTGAAACCGAGTTGATAAAAGGCCTGGACCACCGAGTGACCATAGTCGTTCCGTTGCGTGAAAATATCAATTTCGAATTCGTCGAAATCTGGGCATCATCGGATTGAACTCCTAATTAATAATCCCTCGGGATTTCTCTCAATCGGGGCAATTGAACGCTTATACAGAACATTTGTCAGACACTTCAGGACCTGCATTTCTCTTTCGACCTTTTCTTTTCATTTGAATAGTAACGACGATTTAACCGGTGTTTTACACGCGTAGTTCTTGGAAAGGTGTCTCCGCATCTGCGGCCTAGTATAATTCCCGAAATGCATCCCTGGACCTGGAGCTCGGTTCAGGTATGGGCAACCCATTCGCCTCAGGGTGGTGTATGGTGTAGACCCGTTTCACTCCCGAGTCCCTCTATTCCGTGTGTCAGGACCAATTTGTTTGTTGCCCTCGGGCCCGGGACGGTGTCATCCGTTAAACTTTACGGCGGTCATTAACCGCCACGATATCTCGCGTTCCGAATTAAACGATATACGAATGATAATTTTATACGTCATTCATTCAGTTTCTCTTTTTCGTTCGGTTATCTGATACTGCCACAGTGAAGACAGGAGAAAACTACTCTTGAATCAAGAATAATTCTATACTAATTGTACCGAGAATGGGATCAAGTACCAAATTCGAACGTGAATCAAGAATTGAAATATTATTATCTATTGATTCCTGAATTGAAATATTCTTGACTCTCACGAATTGTACCTAATATTTCAAATTGACGCAAAATTGGAATATTCTCGCTTCCAGAATTGAAAGATTCTTGACTCAAAAATTTTAATATTCTTGACTCAACAACGGAAGTATTCTAGCCTAAATAATTGAAAAATTAACTTTGACTTAAGAATATCGGTTCAATATTGACTCAAGACTAGTTTTCCCAGTGCGTAGTGTCTACGAATTCGAAAAAAAAAATATATATGATACTAAAGAAAAGGACCAGTTAAAATCGAGCGTTTTTATGGTGTGGTATACGAGCTGCGATCGTCCCTGGTACGTTGCAGTGTGTGGATTGCGGGGATTGTGTGTAGAGCGAACACAAACTGGGGGGTAATTTGCAACACCGGCAATTTACATAATTAGCAGTTCTGAACCTCGGGGGCCCCTCAGAACCCGCGAACCCCTTCCAAACCGAGGCCTTCCTCCTCATTTATTCCCTCTTCTGCATTGGCGTAGGCTCGTAAAACCTTTTTACACGCGGTTAATAATCCACCTCCGAACTATCCACCGCGATATTGAACCTCGGTATGATAACCCGTCCAATTTATCCAAACGGTTCGATCTTTGTTTCTCAGAATATTATAATTGCCATTATACGGACACTAGGAGGTATTTTAATTTATGTATCTGTGTTACGGATCGACGAACTGTAATTAATACCCTGACGTCATTAGACGCGGCTACTGTACATAAGGGACACAGTATCGGAAAAAAAAGGAATTACCAAAATATCAAAGATGATGAGAAAAAAAAAAAAAAAATGTCGGATCCTCGTCAACCTCGCCAATGGCAGCCTCCCTGCCACAGCTGACTACAGGTTGTGAGATTCCTCACTACAGTGGCGTATCAAAGATATTTCGGATGTTGAAGAAGCCGAGAGTGTGATCACTGCTTCCCCCCCATCTTTTTTGGTATATACAAAAAATTAATCACTCTTCATTCACGCATCGACCATCAATATACAATGTGGTTAAAAAAAAAACGTTTTTAGTGACAGACTATCAGATTATTTAATTGAAAAAGGAGAGTGGATTTAATTATATTCTGATACAGACAAGACAAGACCAAAAAAAAAATCTACACTATCATCAACGTCAATTAATACAAATTTAATTAACGGACAAGATATCACCGATTCATACGTCCATTCTTTTGATTTGTGTCAACCTTTACGGAATCATAATTCACAGTCATTACAAGACACGAATTTTAATCAGTCAAACAGGATATTGAAAAATTGAGTTTATTATTATTAGTATAAATTTTTTATAGATTGCTTCATTGCACTTTGTATCGACTGGCACAATTTTCTGTCTAACTCTTATGGAGTGAGTTTAGAGAGTATCGTAAGTTTTGGTTGTGACGTCAAAATAATAATAATAATAGCCTCGTTGACGGACGTGATGCGATATCGTCGAATCAATTAATAAAATGATCGTTTAATTGTGGCGATAATTAGCGCGCTATGTTGCTACGTACGTACAGAAGGGGGAGGCCAGGTTTGACGTCACGAGGATATATCGGTGTGTAATATACTGTGTGCCCGATAAGCGGTAATTACTAGGAATCGGGTTGCATGCGAATTAACCAATTCACGAGGCTGAAGCAACCTATAATTACAGTATCTTCTAGCATGCTAATGTCTACCGGCTCGCGTATACCCAACAACCTCTCTCTTTTATACCTAGTAGGGTAAGCGCACACTTTATAACACCACGGTGCACAGAACAAACTGGCAAACAAATTGTCTTGTTAATACCATGTTTCTTATTCTCGCCTTATTTTAACAATCCACACGCAACTCAAACTTCAACACATCATACTCGACTGTTCTTCTTTTTTTTTTCACTGGCGTTGTTACTTTCATGGAATGAATGGCCTTTGGTGAAAAAAAATGTGAAAAATACGATTTCAAAGATTGAAATCCTGGCTTCAATTTGAAAAAAAAATTCCCATTGTAACTTGAAAATTGTGGCTGTTATGGCCTCTGAAGTAGCAGTCCGCGAAAATCATTGTCGAAATTCGCGGCCTAGATGTCCTTGTCCGATCGGCTTGAAATTTATACAGTACTTTCCTGTCATTATCCACTAAGTCTCAATTGAACAGATTTTTGATAAATTCAAGTGTCACGGAGTTATCAATTTTTGACTGGATGATAACGTTTCGCGGAATTTACATTGACGTTTTTATTCGTACAACCGCAACGGAAGGACGGAAAAAAATCCTGTTTCATAGAAGCTTTGTTCATAGTGTTATAAAAGTATCGTATGAATTTCAAGTCGATCGGAAAAGTCGTTGCAATGCGAAATCGCGGCGGGAAATTTCGATGCCGCTTTTCGCGGACTGCTACTTTAATGGTCATGACAGCCAAAATTTTCAAGTTACAGGGTAGATTTTTTTTCCAAATTAAAGCTACCATTTCCATCTTCGAAACCATATTTTGAACCCTCTCAAGTAGATAGTCACTCGTTGATGACGGTCAAAGAGCTGATTTAGAAAAGTGACGGTGAAAAAATTGTGACATGAATTCAGACTCTACGCCTTTGCTGAGAGTTGATAATCGGTTTCGATTAGCCCGAGATAATACGAAAATTGCATAATCAGTCTGCACATGTGCGGGAAGTAGAAGATTAAAAAGCTGTTAATTTGTG
Organism: Euura lappo; assembly: GCA_018257835.1. NCBI lineage: Eukaryota > Metazoa > Arthropoda > Insecta > Hymenoptera > Tenthredinidae > Euura > Euura lappo. The sequence continues at coordinate 20,775 of JAEUYN010001842.1, forward strand.
CGACTACCCCGAATAATTGTATCCCGGTTTAAACCGAGCAGAATTTCTTTACACATTTTTTTTATCTCATTTCTTGTTCGCTTAGGTTGTTAAAAAATTTATTACCTCACCGCTCACCGAGGAGTCGAGATGGCGTCTTTTCCGAGTCAGCTGTCCGACATGTTTTTAAAATGCCCCTAAACTTCGAAGGGCCATACGCCTCGCCGAATTGCAACCATGGCCTCCGTAACGAATAACATTACAATAATTATCAAAGTATTCGCAAATTCGCAATATTTTCACACAGTGAATGGATTGGATTTTGTGAGTTCTTATCAGAATTATTTCCAACAGTAATTTAAGCTGTTCAATTCAGAGAATTAGAAGATGGACAAAAAAGTCTCTAGGAAATTGAGTTGCTTTTCTTTTTGCACAGTTTATATGTAAAAAAAAGAAACTGTATGTATTTTCCTTAATGACATACAAAAATGAAGAAAAACGATTTAGAAAATGCAAATATAAGAGCGAAACAAAAAAAAGAATCTCTAAAATTGTTGGTGAATGATTGCATGATAATGTGGATAACGAGTGAACGCGATGCCTTCCGGCACCCGGAAAGTCAGTTAAGCAATTAAGGGAAAGAACTTGTAAAGAGCTGTATTATTCGAAGTGGTAATTACGCAGGCTGGTTGCAGCTATTATAAAGTAATTACCTACAGCGCTGCTTTACGTCGCAGCATGTGCACCGTACTAACAGTTTCGCCGATGCACACTGGCTCAACAAAGTTTAACGACGTCGTGGCGCGTTGCTTTAGGGTTTCCAAAATGAAAGATACCATTTTTTTTATTTATTTTTTCTTGTTTTATTTGATAAAAACGAAAATTAAGGAAAGGAGAAATAAAAAAATCGTTACATAATTATCGTATATAGATTGTGATATAATTTATTTTGTTATATCGTTAGAACACGAGATGATTTTTTTTTTTTGTTTCTTTCATTATGTTTTTTTTTTTTTTGTATTGGTTTTTTATTACAGAGACACTACTTCGTACGTCAAGTAAAATCACATTCATTATTTACAAATTATATACAATAAATTATTCGTTATGCCAATATTAATGAATTTTCGATTTTTCGAATATATTTTGAAACAAATTTATACAGGTTTTTTAATTAATATTGTTTCAATTAATCGATATCAGAGACCTCTAGGCATCATTCAAAGATAAACTATCTTCACCTAATTAATATTTGATAATTAATAATCAAATTATGTATACGAGATGAAGAAAGTGTTTCGATAAGTGTCTGAATTAGGCCTGAGCCAAAGGATATTCGAGCTTCTAAAACCTGGTTTTACAGATTTTTTTTTTTTTTTTTTACAGATTTTCAATCCATCATTATTGGCTTTTTGAACGAGTTTATAATAATTTAATTTAGTACATCTCAGACATCGAATAATAAAGAATACTGTTAATTAAAAGTAACAATTGTTTTTTTTTGTTTTTTTTTGTCTTAACTATGAACTAAGGTATAAGCGATATAATTATACATCGCGTTACACACTGGGTTTAAAATATTAAGTTTGGCACTCACAGTTTATATATATAATATATAATATATTATATGCGTATTATAACTATATATACAATCACGATTAATCCTCTTTCATAACCATTCTTCACTCGTTTGAAAGAAGAAAACAAAAAACAGTCAAAAATTTAATCAGTTCAATCGAAAATCTTAGCACTGCACTTTTTTTTCCCATCAATTTTCATATTTACAAAGTTCTTCCTTTCGGTGTTCTTCAATTTTTCGTTTCTTTATATCGTCAATGATTTATGGCGGATATAACATATGGCAAGAATATCTCATTCTCAAGACAACGAATTCTCTATATTTCTATAATATATGAAAACGAAGTTGGATAAAAATAATTTCCTCCCTGCGGGGAAGCGAATTCTCAAATTTCGTCAGACTTCCGGGCTCCGCTGACTATTTCCGGCGGAACCACGGCCGTTTAGTCCGGAGTCCAGTCCCGTCCTCGCCCCTCATAGACAATGAATCCATTAGCGAAAACCTCGTCGTGGGGCTGCAACCCGACCGGCCACGAATGATATCTGAGGAACTATCGTACCGTAATATCCTTCGGTAATTTAAGATCATGTTATCGTTATTCTCATTATCCTGGATACGAAAATCCCTAGTCCAGGCAGAGAACGTCCAGCTACGCCTCAGAACCGCTGGAACACTCGTCAGCCTCGGGATCGATGTGCTCCTCTTCGTCCTGGTGGTAGTCTCCGGTTTCTTGTTGCCACTTGCTAACGTGATGGGTATTTTTGATGGCACCGTTATTACCGTTACCACCGGACTGCTGCTGAGCCTTTGCTTCCTCTTCCTGCTGCATTCTCTTGTGCTTTGTCCGTCTGTTCTGGAACCAGACCTTAACCTGCAACATAAATTTCGGTTTTCGCATTACCATCACGATAAGCATTCGCAAGCTTACGATTCGCATTGAGTGCATATCGAATCGTTATTGTATCATCAGATAAGAGCCAATGTAAGATCACAGCGTGCTTGTCTCTGAAAACCGGGCGTCCGGTACTTGGCGGTAAACCAAGCCGGCCAATTTGCAGAGAGATGGACGTATAGTGTGATCAGACATTGGGTACGGTATCAACTTCGCGATGGGGTTCGTTCTAATGGCCGTATACAATTCTGGTCTCGAATTAAGTGGCTACCAGTTACATCTCTGAAAAACATCCCCTAGGGTTAGAAGGGGAGGCGGTAAACAGGGGTTCGGCTTGACAATGGGTCCTAAGATCCGTGAAACAGTCTGTCGAAGGGACACAAACCCCGTCGATTGTTATGGAATTGACTGCATGGCATTCAATGGCGGGACTATCAGCGTGGAAAATCATCGTATTGTGATATTTTTCGGTCGGTTGAATCAAAGGGTTGACTTTGCAGAAGGCGTTTCGAAAACAAACTGAGTTTTTGAATTCCGAACGATTTTCGGTGATTCTTGTGAAGCGTATAGGAAAAATAGGGAGGAGTTTTTCCGAGGCTCTTCCCGCAGACGGAGAAAACGGTATAAATCCGGGCTCGGAATCCCTGGGCGATCATAAAGCAGCCCTCGGGCGAGCTATTCCATCATCTCAACGGTACGAGGGGGATGGAAGCACCGACCCTAGCCTCAGATTTGGACGAATCAGAAACTGGGACGCGTCGTATCCATGACTACGGTTACAGCTAGAAGGGTGATTACCAAATGGAGCACGCTCTGGCCCCGCGGGAGCCGACGATTAAACGATTAACGGAAATTTGGAATGGGGAATCCGACGAGATCAGGAGACTGAGGGATCCTTCTATTTGCCACGGTAATTGTTCGATAAGTGCCGACGCTGTGATCGCACCGTGATCGCAAGGATTTAACGATTTCAAACACACATTTGACGGATCAACACAGAAATTGGAACAGTTCCGCAAAGCCAATAAACGCTATGACCTAAACAAATTTATCAGCGATTGAACGACGACACTCTAACCAAGATCGAACATTCACTCTTTTCGAGTGACAGTGTTCAATGGCTAAAATTACTTCTGTGATCAATGTAAGTCTGAAAATGTAGTGTTTTTGATAAGCGTGTACCGAATGTACCCAAGGTAGGCACGAATGGTACGCCGAATCTTGATGAGTCTGTATATCATAGCGTTTGATGTGAATAACCTCATTGTGAATTGGTCTTGTAACTAAAATTTGAACATATATCGTGCGGACAAACTGAACTTGACTGAAAATAATGTGTTCCAAGTGTTCGCCAAGTACTGCAAGATCTCAATATTTACTGCGAACTCTTATTATTGAACGTTTACTCATTTCGGGAAATGTGAAGATTGAACACGATGTGCACTGACTAAATGAAAAAAGGGTGTACTAAGTGTTCGCCAAGTACTGCAAGATCTCATTATTTAGTGGTCAGTCTTATTATCGACCGTGATTACTAATTTTATTGAATGTGAAGTTTGAATATGTTGCGCACTGACTGAATGTACGAAGTGTGGATTTCAAGTGTTCGCCAAGTACTGTAAAATCTCAATATTGACTTCGAACTCGTATTATTGAACGTTTACTCACTTCGGGAAATGTGAAGATTGAACACGATGTGCACTGACTGAATGAAAAGAGTGTGTTTTGAGTGTCCGCCAAGTACTGCAAGATCTCAATATTTAGTGGTCAGTCTTATTATCGACCGTGTTCACTAATTTTATTGAATGTGAAGTTTGAACACTGGCTGAACGTATGAAGTGTAGATTTTAAGTGTCCGCCAAGTACCGCTAAATCTTATTATTGAACGTTCTCTGTCTCGAATAAATGTTCACTTCCATTGTATGCGAAGCTTTCAACACTTACTCTCAACTTTTTCACTATTGCTCACAAAGTACAATCGTGGAGATTCTACTCTGGTTGTTTCTGGTGTCAATATCGACTCCAATGGAACCCGAAAATGCTTCTAGAGAGTCAAATATTCATTTCTCACTTTCGTCTTTCATTCTCAAATGGAATGGATCACACGGCCAATCGTGTGGGTTATGAATGAACGAAGCTAATTACGGTGCCGAAGGAGTGAAAAGACGTTTGACGTATCGTTAATTAATATTCTAATTACATGATCGGCTGGAGAGTTTGATCCAGTCAAGGTGTTCGAGTTACGCGTTTCAGAGAATGTCTGCTCAGGTAGTCACAGATTATTGAACATAGTTTTCGCTGAATAAATGCGCAAGACAAGAGGCATGCCTAATCTATCAATTGCTTTATGCCCACTGTTAAATATAATTACGTTTATTGCCATGGTCTGTTTGCCGTTCGTTACGAGCTGATTGGCTCGCCCAGCTTTAACTGCTACAGGAAATTGGATATTCGCTAATGAAAATGAATACTGTTCCGACTCTGAAAAATAATTAAAACCCTACTATATGCGCAACATTATTATCGTTATAATTATCATTATCCACATTATGCACTTCGGGTTTAATAACCAAGTTCGTAAAACCGTCACTCCAACCAACTCGCCCACGACCGTCACACCCATAGTGATGCTAAATCGAATTATCCAGGTCCTCAAACGCTCGCCAAAATTCATTATTTCTACCAGGAATAACATTTTTTTTTTGTTCCACGTTGACCATGAGGATTGTTCGCAGCTGGTGAATAAAAAATGGGTTTTGTGAACAAAAAAAAGGTGGATAAATAACGTTGATTGAAATCGGCAAGGTGCGAATCCTGATGATCCAGAGGCGAGGTTTATAATCCCTGTAGAGCACCGGTGTCACGCTCCGTAAACTATATTTTTAATCCCTTGGTATAGAGAGAGAGAGAGAGAGAGTGGTTATAGGTTTCACCAACCCCTCGCGTACCCGATCGTCCGCTAAATAAACCAACGATATTATTTTTTGATCGTGGATATGATATTGCCCTGGCAGACACACGGTGCTTGATCCCCGTACGGGGGTGTTATTTCGAAATATGAAACGACATCGTATTAGAGTCGGTAGGGCCGAGGGATGATCTGTTTTTTTAGGACAAAATTGAGCCGCGTACTATACGACATCCTCGGACAAATTATATTTTCACGTTTTCAGAAGAGAAAAAAACAAATTGCGAAAATTATCGAAAAACTTGATCACTCTTTCATATAGTAGTATGAAGTGGTACCGGTTCTATTAATAAATGCAAAACTATCTGTATGCACGCGGTTAGATACGACAGTGACATGCCGTTTACACGATAAGAATATTAAACAGAAAATGTATACACAAACTACACTATGATATGCGCAGTCGTTCAGGGCAAGCAAAGTCGCGACTTTATTATCCTCGATCACCAGCTGTCATTATTTCATATAAAGTAACTGCATATAAATTGTAGAAGCTTGGAATAAATTACGCGAATGTGATATGAAACATTTGCGCCATCTTCGTTACTGGCTTAATTATATTCGACAGGTTGTAATAGAAGGCAAATTCTCCATAGTTAAATAACCATTTATATCAAATCCAAAGTTCATTACACATCGAAAAATCGACTTTCAAAAACCACTTGTCGTAAGGATTTTAGGCCCACGGTTGATCCGATTATGTCTATCGACGTCTCATTTTGTTCGGAGAGCAATCCTTCATCGTGTGAATGAGGGAAATTGAAAAACAAAATTTTTGGACCAAGTTATCAGGAAAAGAGTGACTAGATTGTCGCTAAATTTCGATAACTGACCATAACTTATCACAGGATTTTTTTTTCTCCGTTTCCCTCGTTCACGCGATGAAGAATTGCTCTCCGAAGAAAATGCAACGTCGAGAGACATAATCGAATCAACCGTGTGTCTGAAACCTTACGACAAGTGATTTTTAAAAAAGTCAATTTTTCGATGTGTAATCAAGCTGTACTGGTCTCCTTAAAAAATTGCCTCTTTCATTATAAAAAAAAAACAGTACAAAGCTCATTTGAAGTTTGAAAGTCTTCCCTTCTTTCTTTTTAATCAAGAATCATGTTCATATAAAAATTCTGAACTGTTGCAGGTGAATAATTAAAGAAAAACCACTTTGCCCCCGGGACTTTCATACATGGTATGTTAACTCGAGTAATCTTGTAATCTTGTATGATGGTTATAGATAGTATAATAAGTAACAACAACAATCCTTGGTATAATTTGATTAAGATAAATTTTCTCATTAATTTAAGTAACAGAATTTTTATGTGGCTTCCATCATTCGATCAGTGATGACGAAACCGTGTATAACGCGATTATTAGGCTTTGTTGTATACTACGTAATATAAATCAGATTTTCCCAAATACAATACAATACATGATCAATACTGTACGATTTTTCTCCATATAAATGAACCCAACCGAACCTAACCTGATCAACGAGGTTGATGAAACGTGAAGAATGCGATCATTGATAATATAAAATAATAGTTATAAGCATGTAACAATTTGCGGTTTATAGTTTGACCATTTATCAGCTATTGTCCAGCTGTCCGTATCACTCGGTTAGATTATATTATCTTTCAATTTGCATCTTTTGTTTGTTAAGTGGTCAATTCCGGTGAGTTAATTACTTAACGCAATTACGGTAAGGTATAACCGCGGTGTTCGTATGAGGAGGCTGAAAACCTGACGAGGCCTTATACTCCTCTTAACAGTCGTATACGGTTAGCTGGGTGGAGGGCTGTGTTATAATATACCTCTCCACCTCTGCCTCTCTGCCTATATCCACTTTGAGAATCGTTAATTATTCCTTGCCGCCATTAAACTCGACGCGAACGAGCTTCTGACCGCTAGCCAATCGCAATTTATATTATCGTCGAGCTTTTCTACGCTATATAACGTTTTCAGTTTAGACAATGCGAATGAGAGTTTGTTTGACCCAGACCTACATTCCTGTACCTGTACCTGTACCTACTCACGCGGAATCGTGTCTGAACGGCTGTTAGAAATTGTGAAACGAACGGTTGTAACACGTACTTAATTAAAATAATACAGATATTATACATCGAACATCAAAATCAAGGAACGAATAGCGTTGAGTCTGATTTTTTACTCAGAAATCATGCAGCGGCACCTTTTTTTGAAACTGTTTTAATTCTCGATTTTTTTCCTGCACCAAATCCTTCAATTTTAATAATTATGCAATTTTTTTTAGCAACGTTTCAGAGGATGAAGTGAAGATACTAGGAATCCAAAATCGTTGGATAATTTATAAGGATTGTAGGTACTAAAAATGGCCAAAGTTCACTGTATTCAATTAATGGACAAGATTTTATGAGATCAAACTACGACGGTTAAATATTTTTGACCAAAAATAATCCAAAGTAATAAATTTATGGCCTAATTGGAATGGAAGAGTTCCTTTGCTTCCATCCTTTGTTACATTGGTGTCAGAAGTGGGATCTTCTCAACTCGTTTTTTGCGATTTGTAGGTTGAAGGTACTGAAGTGAAACAGAGTGAATAATGGAGGGGTAATAACAAAACAAAATAAATCCTATAATACCCCTCCATTATTTTAGTGTTAAAAATAATCAAGAGGCGTCTTCTAGTTTGGCTGATGTTGAAAATTTGCACCAGAAAAAAAAATGATGGAATTAAGTAAGGATCGTAAAAATGATAAAGGAATTAGAAGATTGATTTTGTTGATAAGAAAAAGTATTCGATTAAGTTTATCATAGAGAGATAAAATCTTTCATATTCGACAAGTCTATAAATTCACATATACATTAAAACACATAAATTTTTCTTTTCATCGTAGAAAAATTAAAGCCTACAATTACCTGATTTACGATCATTATATAACAACGTATAGGATTATACGTAAATAATTACTCGAATCCAATTAGCAATTCTTGCTCAATTTCTAATTCTAATCCATTATAAGTCTTAACCATGTGCCCATAATAATAAAACGTTATAGTCAGAGCCGATATGAAAATTTATCTTGAATTAATCCATAATATCTATCATCACGAAAGGAGGAGGGGGAGGGGGGAGACTCGACGTAACTCTAAAACGCCACTTTTGGTTCAAGCGCGCGTTAAGGTTAGTTTATGCAGATGGACACAGAGCGACCAAAATGGTGGTCTGAATCCCAAATGCGCGCGCATATAAGGGTGAACCCCCCCCCTGGACTTAATTGTTACAGTCCCTCGCTCCGAGCTCCTCTCCCCCGCATTCGACAATCAACCCCTCAATCTCTTTTCCTTCTCTCTTTTTTAAGTTGTGAAGGACGAGAGGTTAGGTTCAACGTATCACCCCTTCACTGCCGTAAGCCGGAGTCTCTCACATTGTGTACTTAATACCGTTTTATATGTAGTCCACACACATTGACGAACCGTTGAAACCGTCCCCCCGGCCCCGTGTCAAATTATCATATCAATTCCCTCGTTAGGATCGCATGGACGCCATCTTCGGGCGAATACTTTCTCTAGTAATTGTTTTGGATACTTTTTTTGTTGTTGTTGTTATAAACAATAAGGTATCGCGCTGTAAGAAATATTTGTTGTGAACTTTCAACAATGTGTTCGAAGTATAAATTTCAAGATATTTTTAACAGTACCTAAAGCAGTAAAGATTCAGGTCTAGAATTTTATGGAAGTACTAGGAAGCCCTGCTCCTGTGCGCATCGCTGTTCGGCGCTGCGCGCCTCAATAATTGGTTCCACCCCGTTTCATTCCTTTAGGAGTGGAATTTGAAAAAATGCTCAAACTGCTTTCTAGGTATTCGAATGAGCAACTATTTGAAGCGAAGACGAAGTCAATATCTCATCGGGCCGAGGAGATATCGACGAATCCGCGAAAACATGTTTTACCCCTTTTAACCCGCTTGGGGGACGAATTTCGAAAAATCGCTTCATAGTGGGTGTTTATCAAGGGAAGGGAACATGTTTCCCAAATTTCAAGTTTATAGGTCGAGGGGTTTCGGCTGGGCGTTCATGCCACTTGTTCCTTTATCGATATAGAAGATAGATACATTGTCTTATTTTAATCGAATTCAGCACTTTTGGTTTCTCACGATGGCTGCTACCTTCAGCTTCACCCTTCACGACTTTCGCGTTGTAGTTAATGTCACAATTATTCTTTGCAGACGACTGTCCCAACTTTTCTGGTCAAATTCTCACCTGTGTTTCCGTCAACGAAAGAGCCTGGGCCAACTGCTTCCTCTCGGCACCTACGACGTAGTGGTTCTTCTCGAAGGCGTGTTCGAGTTTCAGGAGTTGGCTCGGACTAAACGCGGTCCTGATCCTCTTCGGCTTCCTGAACGGCTGGAGGAGGAACCCCGGGATGTCCGGTCCTGCAAACAAACGCAGACTTGTTTCAATCCATTTCGCGGTCTCTGACGTCATACCGAGGGAAGGAATCGATCGATCTTTGGCAGTGTCGTGATAGCAGAAACGCGATCAAACCTTTGTTTACCGTCTTTCGAACACACAGGTGGGGAAACGTCGATGTTTGCACTGTAATCGTACTGTTTGATATCATATCAAACGGGATACCACGAAAGTGGTGATTTCCTATTCCCTTTGTGAATAACACGCCAGACAATTTTTCTATGTCTCGTTTGCGATCATTTTTCTATTCGATATCAGACGTGGGAGCTCGGAACGAACCGAGTGCAGGTCGAGCATTGGAGGAATTAGAGGCAAGTTCCTAGATCTGCCTTGGGCGTAGGCTATACCACCGAGTCGAGTTCGAGCGCGACCCAATAATTACCGGTAATTACCTCAGAGCGAGATCATGCGTGTGTATATGGGCGAGTAGCTGCGGGTTTCGCAGCTGAGACGCCCTGAGCTACTTGGAATTACACATAAAAAATAAGACTAAATCGCGGGTAGAACGTATCAAATTACCTTACAGATCTACAAGAACATGACGATTTTTTTCAATTTTTACGAAAGTATCATCAAGACGATTGTTTTTTTTTTTTTGTTTGTTTTATTTTCAGAGACATCGATTTTTTGGGATTTTTTTTCTGCGCAGTTGTTGCCCCCATAAATCACGAAACTGACTCTCGGTCGCATATTGTCTGTTTGAAAAATATACTTTACGAGTTAATTAAATTAAAATTATACTACTTCCCCTTGCGAAAGCAAGCTCGGGCACGTTCGAAGTATAAAATAGCGCCTTGTTAAGCGACCATTTTACGAGGTAGCCGCGATTTCAAACGTAATTGAAATTGCTAATATTGATTATTAGTCCACGACCGACCCGGAATGCCGGTCCAGAGACTAGGAGGCTGTGAAAAGGAACCGATTCCCGTGTTTCGAGAGCGACTAATATTCTGTAAATATTATTCTTTCATCTAAAAAAAACTCTGAATCATCGACTACCTCGAGAAAAGAATATTAAAAAGAAGCCTGGTAAACGATCATCATCACCGAACAAAGTGGACGAGTAACGTGTTTAACTAGCAGTCATTAGTCCATCTGCCAAGAGGACTAGATACCCAAAAGTTAATTAGAGACTCGTAAATGTTTGACAGCTATCGAGAATTAAATATACCGTGAGAGGGGGGTTCGCGCACACATCGACAATCCTCATTAAACACACGAAATTCTGAAGGTGGGTCTTAAATTGCTGAAATATGATACAACAAATTTGTTAAGACAACCTTACGCGTCGCTCCTTCGTATGTAACGGGCAATTATGTTAATACAAATTCAACGTAATCTATGCCCACGACTTACGTGAACGATCAACATCATCCGTACACCTCCGATGCCTCCAACGTTCCGGTCACACGTCAGTGCCGAGATTGAAGAAACGAAATTCCTGTCTCAATTATCGAACACAGAAAAAAAAACTGACGTTCTATGGAACAGCGAAATCATACACTCAGATCCCTTGTGACGTGTTGCTGATCGACAATGAAAAGGAAGAAAAAACCGGGATGAACGCCAACTGTGACAGACTTGCGGATGAAAGAGCGAGGATACGTTTTTTAGCTGACATGGGGTATCATAAAGCCGTGATCAACTGGCCCGATTCCTCCTCCGTGCGACCGTTTGGAGGCTAGCCTCGGATATCCGTTCCACCGTTTCGCGAACAGCGCGTATCGTAATCAATGTAGGTTTAATTTTAGAATTCATTGTTCCCGTAGTGGCTAGCCGCTTAGTTTCGCTCCGATAGGAATCATGCTTCAACGCGAATCGATATTACCGTACATAAATTATACAAATTGGATTATAATTAACGGCGGAGAAACCGTCGAACTAATAACGCAGGAAACTCTGGGTCGAAGCGTGAACGATTGTAATGAGTGAATGAGTGTGCCTCGCGCGGTCGCGCGCGTGAATTATTAATCGCCAATGAATTATCGTCGGATGGTCTGATACCGGTGCCGGATAGAGATTATCCGGACTTTGGACCGCGGGGAGCACGAGCAACGCCACCTTTTCGCAGTTTTCGCGCTCCAATTCTCCCCATCTATGCCTCCCCCGCCGTAATTGGGAGACTAATTAACGAGTCTCTCGTTTCATAACCGGCATCCGACGATACTGCCCCCACTGTACTCTGTTATCTCGCAATTAGCGCGTATCAGTAACGACAACGTTACGACTGAAATTTCTCACTGTTCCAGTGTTCACCCCGCTATAGGCTTCCGCTCATTCATTACACTCTGTAAGAGCATAAAACTCGGTTCACGATTTTCTATGGTTACCCCATTTCTTCAATTACTTTACCAAAATATGACCCAACCGTCACGAGGTAGAACGTAAACAAACGACGGACACGGCATTATCGCGTCGATCAAAATAAGACAGTGTTTTGTTTACGTTCCGTCGGGTTCAGACATCCGCCTTCACAGTTTGCGCCTCTTATAATTGCCGCAAATTTATTTATTTTGTCGAGTCAAAAACAAAACAAAGAATGTCATTCGACTACTTTTCAACTAAAAGTCGACGTATCGGCAGATGATGACGGGTGCTTCAGTCGACTTTTGACTAAATGTCGATTATTTAACATTCAGTCGACTGAAGTTGACAAGTAGTCGAGTCACAATTTTGTATTGTTTGGGTACCGTGCATCGAATTATACGTTGTTTACATTCTGCCATCATGACCACAATCTCTGTGGATCTGTGGACAGTATTAGGACTCAACCTAACGATACTGACTTGTCCTAACGTTGACTATCATTGGACGTATTTTAAGTCATCATATGTTCGACAAGCATCAGCTATGAGTCGGATAATGGTCGATTTTCGGGTATTATCTATCGTTTGACTGTTTAGGGGACATTCGTCAACTTTTTTCAAGCGGTGCATGCGAAGGGACAAAAACTCCGTTATCAAAACATGAACCTCACAACAGAATTTGGAATCGTTTCGCTCTATCGAGTCGACGTTGGGATTCTCCCAGCCTCTGACGTCATGGAGGGTGTCTTAAAAAAAAAAAAACAACTTACCGACAGGAAACCTATGGGGATACATCCTTCCCCCATGCCTTGACAAGAGCCACGGATAAAGGGGGTAGCTGTCCCTGGGAGGTTGATGCGGATGAGGCGGAGGATGAGGTCCCCCCGGAGGTCCTCCATGGGAGTACGGTCCGTGCGGAGATCCTCCGTGATGGGCCTGAAGAGCAACGGCGAGATTAGCCGCCTGGAAGTGCTGAGCGGCCGCGAGGTTCGCCGCGAGCGCCAGCTGCTGCGAGTGGTACTCGTTTTGCCCCGCTTGCGTTGCTCCTTGCGGATTTCCCGGCAGGCCATAGAGCGATTTGAGCTGTTCAGCGGCCGCTACCGCGGCCGCCGCCGCGGTCGGTGGAGGCGCGAGGTAGTTCGGACTGGGCCTCACGACCCCGGGCGGTGGTTGCGGGTGCCCACCGACCGGGGAATCCCTGGATATCCTGTGCGGAGGACTCGGACTATTGTTCGGAGTCGATCCCCCGCTGTGGCTGTGGGACGTCGTCCTGTTAAACTCTTGCAAATGATGGGCAAGGCTCAACGGGTGTCCGTTATGCGACGGCGTGTGACGAGACGCGGGGTAGGACTCGACCGAAGAACTCCTTGACACCGGTCTGTCGGAACCTTCCGAGTGTCCGCCAGGGGACTGGACCGATATCTGACGGCTCCGCGCCGCCGGCGACGAGGAACCTTCGACCTCCATCGGACTCCCATCCCGCGAGTGGTCCTGCACCCGGTTAAGACGGTCCTGGTCCCGGCCGCCACCCACTATCGAGTCTATGCTGAAACCGATCTTCGGCTTCGACGGAACCGCCACAATCGGTGTCGGAGCGAGTGGCATCATCGTTTGTTGGAGGACCACTGTTTCGATGAACGATTTTGCCTATTTGTCCCGGGGATAAACTACGCTAAACACTTCACCAGGATTCATGTTAACGGTTTGCTCTGGTTCGACGAGACAACAACGGAGTTTCCTAGTCCACGACTTCGAGTCTATGACCGTCGCACTCGATTAGCACATTCATCGCGATCGATAAAATCCACCTGGTCACGTTACATGGACACTTCACTACGCGATTTTTTGGATTTTGGTTCGAATCACCGGATGATCCGCACTCGAGTATTTGATGGTTGTAACAGAACCGATCACCGCGGAGAGAGGCAGTCGGATGTTTCTGGCCCGAGGTCTTGATGGTGTTTGAGAAAATTACCGACTAAACGCCGATCCCCGACGTGGTGGGGGGAACAGCGCTACCACATCGCCCGCCAGGCCCCCTCCGGCGGCTGGTGGGAAGTTCTTTGAACGTCCCGCCGCGCACGGGGCGCGGCTTGTCGCGCTTAATCGACCGTCGTTTTTATCGCTCCGGACTGCGATTGGTCCACCGATGTCGACCACGCCCCCAACTACCCTTACCAAGAGCAACCGAGCGGTTTCTTGAGTGGGGAGCGCATTAGTCCACGATGGGCGTTGGACTCGCGCGGGCGCTTTTTGCCCTCGCATCAAAACGAACCGTTTAATTAATACGTCTGGGGTACCTACGAGGAGTGTGCGGAGACCGCGACCGGTTGGGAGAGGGGAGGCTCCCTTAACAAGACAATTTTCTACTCATTTTCGCAACAGATATTCCCGACAATTGACCACGGATAATGAAGACTCGGTCTTTTGGACTGATCGACCTTTTTCACACACGCGCGGCACTGATTACCGGAAGATAAGATCCGTGAGGCTCATGAACCAAGTGTGTATGGATGCTCATTCCTCGAGGTACGAAAGCCATAGCCGCCGGGAGTCGAATCCTGATTTTTCGCTACTGATTGCTGAACATTTTCGTTGGTTATGGATGTTCTTATAGAAACTCGATAATGGCGAGCGTGAAAAACTGTAAAGGAATGGCACATGAGGTTCGACCACCAATTGACGCTTTTGAAGTCTCACTTTCGATCGGAAGAAAGGCTGAATCCCTTCGAGATTGTCGATTGAAGTGAGACACGGTTGACATTCTGAATAGACGGCGATAGTTTGAGGTTATGAACCCCGTCCAGGTAGCACAAAATATAATAGAACGAGTCGAAAGGAGAAATTTAACAATTATAGTCAATATCGAGCTCCCTAATTGTCAGCTTTTTGCGACACTTGAGGTGGTTTAGCTTCTGAGACGATTCCTCAAGTAATTTCTAGTTGTCTTTGAATCGTTATCAATCGTTATCAAAAATATACAGAAATCTGATGATACTATTGATTACAGAGTTCAATGTCAAGTCGTAAAACGTGAGAATTCTGTACAAGTATGAGGTGATTGAGAAAAGGACTTGCTACTTTTTTACTATGCAAATGCATCAACTAGTTTTCACCATTCTGCTCTTCTGTACTTTTCCATCTATCGCAATATGGATCAAGTCACCTCGCAGGAAATTTGAAACTATTCAATTGACAATCGATTGTTGGAATTTCAGGAAGTAGTAATTTTTCAGACGCAGATACACAGCACCGTGATTTTCATCTGTTTCTATCCCGGTCTACGAAGGCCTCTGGCAAATACATGAATTATCCAACGGGGTGGAATGTAGTTAACTTCGGCTTGTAATTAGATGTGCAATCACCACAACACAGATAGAAAAGTAGCTTATCTTCAGACTCATTGCTTCAATACAACTTGAAGATTGCTCTAAAACTGTATGATTAGATAGAATTTTCTTTCGTATTAGTTGACGAATGTTACTGTATGTAACACAATTTATAAACTGATTCGAAGGTCGACTTGAAATTATGCAGATTGCGTGATATGCCTTTGATAGACGGAATTAGTTTACATACTACGAATACTACACATATGTGTTGCATTTGTTCACTGAACCGAAAAGATTGATTGAAATCGTACCAGGTATACGACTGTAAATGAATTTGATATGACATTTAGCGAATGAATAATTAGCGACATTTGTTCATTGGAGCGAGAATATCCGCTGAATAGTATAATTATACTCTGTCATTTACCGTATATTGCAACAAGACTCGACTGAAAATGAAAGCCACCCAACGTCGAGTGTGGAAAATTAGCATTAGCACAACCTAATTGACTTCGATCCGCTAGAAAATATAATGTTTCTGATTTAATTCTAAGAATATCATAGGATGTCCAAAACGGTTCAATTTCAGCTCCCATGCTAAGGATCGAAGGGGTCCCATAGAAATTTTACCCCACAATAAAATCGTTGCTGCAGGATGAGGTTGCTGATGTTTTCTTCGTCACACTGTCTAATTCGATTTCCCATTTCCTTTTAGAAGCATTAATCGTTCGATGGATTGAAATGAACGAAGACTAAACTGATTTTTCTATACCGATAAAAAGGTTGACCAACCCGGAATCTGAAATGTATCATAATTCAACCATCCTGACCATCATACTATTTTTTTTTTCGTTCTTCCAACCCAGCGAATGTCAGAGACATGCAGGAAGTGCAACAACATTACTTTTAGCTGCAGCTCTATCAAGCGGACTAATTGCTTCTCCGTCGAGCGGTAATACCTTTCTCAGGCTTGTAATTAGACACGATAACTAGAACAGCATAAATCTGATGACCATAATTATCATCACCCTGAGATTTCCATCGAACGTGGGACTCAAGATCTGAGCAGCCTCACAGCTGCATGCAAGGGTTGCATCCGAGCCACGTACACTGATCACCTTGAGGCGATGGACGCGGTCAATATCACTCGAAGTGGTTCAGGCCTCCCAGTTTCCAGCTATTGACACTTCCCCCCCTCCCCCATCCTTCGATCGGACTCCGTTAGGGTCAACATTACATATCGCAACATCGGGTGTGACATGTGTAGGTGTTTTATAACCGGGAGTTATAACGTGGTGGGGGATTCAACATGGCGACTAAGCACACATCGCTTCAAACGATGAACCAATGCGCGAACGGTAAAAGGCTGCCCTACACTCCGTACAGCCTATGCGAGGTCCGCCACCTCTCCGCATTCGACTATAACTCGCGTTTCATGACTGAAACTTTTTTCTTTTTTTTTTTTATACTCTTAAGCAGCAAATGTTGTAACGAACTTATTTTTTTCTCTCAATTGAGAAGAAAAACGTTACATAGCGGAATCGAAGAAAAAAAATTCCGTTGGAATGAACCTTCTGAAATTTTTGAGACAAATTTTGTTCACTTCTTTTCGTAAATGTGGGTATTGTTGTCAGATAATCAACCAACAATGGGATTGAATCGAGTATAACGGAAAAATTGTATAATACCTGATCGAGCGAGCATTGAGCTTTTGTGTGGTTTTGCAAAATCGATGTATTGGTTCGCACACGTATTGTGGCAATTTACGGATTTACCTTTCTCTAAGAAACACGAGGAGTGCCGGTGTAGGTACTGCAGTTAGTGACGTTGGATTACCAGGCTTTATGGCAACTCTGTAATTGAAGAGGTAATTGATACGTGGTACCTATACCTACCATACGAAGGTAGGACCCTCGCGACAAAGACATCTGAGTGTAAATACAATGGGGTATGAAACATGGCTGAACAGACGGACGGGTTTTTTTTCTTCTTTTCATTTGTAAGACCTTTTTGTCAATGGTTCGCCAGAAGCATAAAGAGGGCTGATTAAGACCGCCATTTTGTGTAACGCAATATCTCAACTTCTTGACTTCATATACATGACTGTTTTTTTTTTTTTTTTTTATTCTTCTGGCAACGGTCACCATGTGATCCCCCTGCACGATATTCAATCTATTCACTTCCGGGACAATCAGGTCCGTTTCTTGCGGTCTTGCGGACGAGGCGACGACGCTGACTTCCTAACCTAACTTTTTCGACGATTGACGCTAAACCCACACGGTATGAGAGCCACTGGTTCTTCCTCTTCGACGATCTCTCAAGTATCTTAAATAACCAACCACGACCTATTATTTTCTGAGAATAAGAGGTGATTAAATTGATTCGCAATTGGTATATGGGCCCGGTTCTCGACTCTCCCGGAGGCCCTCTGCGTGCATGGGGGTAGTCGGTTATACGAGAGATGCCTGCATGTATGGTACACCGTACAGGTACCCTACGTTGAATGGAATGAGTGAACCAAGCGAATGTTGGATACGTGGTAAATAAATGAATGAATGAATAAATAAATAAATAAATAAGTATGAAAAACTGGGTGTATAGATACTGAGTCTAGTTCATCGCTGCAGCCTTTAGGCGTGCGGAGCTGGAAGAAGCGAGGCAGAAGATGACGTGCGATGGTGCTGGGCCGCAAGGGAGTCTGGGCATCGCTGATTACCCATACTTGGGGCCCCATTATGGCTTATTACCGGGGTCTGATCCACTTTATTACAGGGCCGAGCGTGGGTTCTTACCTAAATAATTTACCTCAAAATGATCCTCACTCTCCGAAGCATCTCTGTTGTAACAAGTAATTCGCTCCTTGATTCAGGTGGGTATATATATATTCTAATATATTTTTATGTACTGATAAAACACTTTTTAAAATCCAGGTGTATAACGCCTATATTTTATAGTATCACGATCTAAACTTGCATTTATCCTGAAAATGGATACAAAAATAAAAATTTCAATTTTTTTTTTTTATTACATGGAAGCTCGCAGAAAATTTGACACAATAATTTTTGGGTTCGGAAAGAGATTGAAGAAAATAGAAAATAGAATTGAAATATTGGTGAAAAGTACTTTTTCGGAATAATTGTACGGTTTCGAGGTGCTAAGAAAGTACTTTTTAAAATTTCAGTATTTTAGTAAACAGTTTCAATGTACAAGGAGAAGATAAATACTTCTTCAAAATTATTACTTTAATAAAGATAATAAAGAAGAAAAAAATACTTTTTAAAATCGTTATACAAGTTGAATATAAAAAAAGGTACTTTATAGTTTGAATGTATACGAAAAAATCACTATTGCAAATTATTAATTGAATCTACGAAAAAGTACTTTTCTACAAATTTTAGCGCTTTTAATATGACAAAAGTACTTTTTACAAAAATTCCAACCCTTTCAATCTAGAATATTCGAAAAAAAAAAATTGGCTACCTGATAATCAGCATGCATATAAATATATTCATCTAGAATCGGAATATAGAAATTTCATGAATTGAAGTACTAATTCACCTGATAATCATCAACTATTCGAATACTTCCGGGATAATTACGTTTTTTTTTCTTACTGTGTATTCACCTTGTGTCAAAATCTTACGAATTTGATTGCACGTTAAAGTACTTCTATACATAATTTTGTTCAGTTTAGGTCAATAAAAAAGTACTTTTTAACGAAAACTCATCGGAATGCTTCGACAGGATAGAAAGTACTCAATTACGTTGAAACTGAACGAGGTTAAATCTACAACAATAAGTTTCACTGACGGTGAAATTAATTCGACGAGTTTCTACGTACTAAAGTACTTTAATTCAAAATAGAGCGATTCCACATGAAACTTGAATCATTTTGAAAGTACCCTGAATACTTTTTCTCCTGAAATGCATGCAGGATCACAATTATTGAAATATACCAAAAGTACTTTCAGTCATAATTATAACGCTCCGAAAGTACAAAAAGTACTTTCATTTGGATTAACGCGTCGATCGAACGTCTCTAAATGAATCATGAAAGTACTTTTTCACCCGACTACGATAAAATGACCTTGTTTCGTTTCGCCCCTGAAACGCAGGTCGAAAGTCGTCAATTTCGGACCAGAGGGAAGAAAAGTCGATTGCCGGGAAAAAAAGTAGATTGCCGGGCAAAAAGTAAATAGCCGGGCAAAAAAGTAAATTGTCGGGCAAAAAAGTGGAAATTTTTGCCCGGCAATTTACTTTTCTGCCCGGTTAATCACTTCTCTTCCTTCTGGTCAGAAATTGACTACCTACTTTCCACTCGCGTTACAGCGACGGAATAAGGTCATTTTATCGAAGTCGGGTGAAAAATAGCATATGCCACACGGGAGGAGCGCAATTTTCACCTCGTGTTCGTGCTCTTTCCTCCCTTGTAGCATAATATACTATTATTCCTATGAAAAAAAAAAACAAATGATAATTTTGTTGTCGCTTCTTTTTTCTTTTCTCGCTCGTTTTCTTTCTGTTTTCCTTCTAACCAGTTTTTTCGCACAATCTTTCGATATTCCATTCAATCTTCAACCTTTCTTTTACACTTTGAGTAAATATCCACCATCCACAGGTTCATGTCTATAGGTACAGGTATAGCGAGGTATGCATCAGCACGTCCAGAGGTTGAAGGTATACACACTGGACTCATTATATACCTACCTTCACCGTATGTAAGTCGGGGCACGAAGGATCCTGATGATAGGTAAGCGAGTGTAATGGAGTGTTAACTACCGTTCACCTCCTCGCCAACCGATCGGACCAACACGTCTCAGTGCCAACGAATATACGTGCATTGATGTACTCTATAACGGGTGCCCCAAATTCTTATCGATCTCATCGGCAAAATTTTCAAAAAAAAAAAAAAAATTCCTATGTCACAATATCAAAATTCTAGCTTCCCACCACAGAAACACCAGCATTTGGATTCTTTTTTGATTGAAATTGAACCCCGAGTGTGTAAAAAATGGCGAGTTGAGTCTGACCACTGGTCTTGGTATCGCCACTCCAACGTGACGGAGCCTCTGTGATGCAGTGGAAACCAACCAGACTGACTTTCGTTTGGTATTATAATGTGGTAATTGATATTGAAATCGCTTTCTACAAATGTGCAAGATGATGGGATATCTTCACACGATGAATGATTGCGTAATTATAGGTGGAATGATATCCCCGATACGTTGACGTTACAGATTTATTAACACCTGTTGATTCACCGTAATGTGTGGGGAAAAAAAGTGTTCTTCAATGCACCAGATCGTGCCACATTGAATGTAACATTGCATATACCCTGAGCTTAATTCTGCAGCACACGCAATTCGCGTTTGCGTGACGTCGATCAATCGGTGATCGAGTACTTCCGTTTTTTAAGATCTACACGCTTATGAAAATAATTATAATGCCACATCCGAATCTCTCTGGTAACAAGAAATAAAGATCTGATTCAATAATTTTCAAACCAATTAGTCAGGTATCTATAGAGTATAAGATATTTGGTTAATTAAATCGATTTTTCAAGTCCTCATGAATTCTTATTTTTTTTGTCCATTCATTCTGCACTTGGGAATTTTTTATATATTTTTTTATTGTAATCGCATGCGGCCCTGTAAACTGGGATGGATACTTAAGTAATAACCCGATAATGGCGGACCCCGTTCAAACCGAAGGTGTATTTTTTTTTTTTCAATTTTCTGTCTTTTTTTATGGCCATCTTCGCGGCCCACTTCTTCGGCAAACACGAGATCTGCGAACAAGCTTTCATACCAAGGCGTTCCCTAATATGTGTGCGCAACTAACCGGCCTGCTGATTACACCCATTAAAAATCACACCTGCACAAAAATCTGCAAATAAAAAGAAAGAAAAAAAATGATATTGAAGAATTTTCGACATCTTATAGGAAAAAAGAATGTCTGGGTTTGATTAAACGAATTCGACTCTATTTGGTCCAACTCTTGATCAGGTTAATTTTAATTCTGTTGTTGTTCATTGTTGAGTTCTTCGAGGCTGTAAAATTGACCCTATGAAACCGCGCTGCGGGTCCAATAAATCAGAATCTAATTTCGGGTCGATATCAATCGGATCGATCGGCTGCAGTCTGGACTCCGATACTCGATTTTCGGCTCGTACCGGGGCTGCACGATTCACAAAGCAAATACTATGCCGGGTAACCTGCAATCAAATAATACACACCGACGTGATACGTACACGTGGGATTCTACGACTTCGGGTTACACACGGATCGGAATTCTTCTTTTTATCATCCTTAAGCAGTACTTTAGGAAACAAATTGATACTTCGATATTCGGAACAACAGCTGCGGGATATATCTCGCCTCAAAACTCACCTTAATTTTGTACAGACTTTAGCTGTTTCTGGTCAGGTTCATTGACCAACAAATTTTTTTGGTTCTTAGGTACTTTGTGGATCACCGTTCGGTTGGTCTGAGTACCTGAGTACTTTTTGTAGAGATTATTGTCAGCAGTATTTTGACTGAGAAGTACTTTACGGGGGATTAAATCGCTTTCAAAAAACACAATAACAATTTAGTGACAAAATTGTTTGAGAAAGTACTTGCCAAGAAGAAGTGTGCTAAATATTGTTTTTTCATAAATTCAATAACCGCTATTTGTACAGATTTCGAAAGTTCAATGGAATCAAAAGTACTTCGAGTCGAAAATGAGAAAAAAGTCTGTAAAAAAGTATTTTTTTTCAAAATCTAGTAGATGAAATGACTGAGAAGTATTACAGATACTTGAAGTCTTTTGAAAGAGAATGTAAGCACTTCGTGAAAAAATTTTACCAATTTTATTGCGCGGGTTAAGGTGTACTTTAGGTAGAAATTCAACGGACAAAAGTACTTCAGGATCGAAACCAAGTTCAAATATGTCAAGGCAAAAGTATTTTTGTAATTGAGAAGCATACTATAATGTTCATTACATATTAGAAGTACTTTCATTGAAAGATTAAACATTGCCACGGGTATATATATATATATATATATATATATATAAAAGTACTTTTTGTTGAAGATTATCATGATGGGTCATTTCTTGTCCCAGTTTCAACATTATCAGTCCAGATAAATGTTACATTTCAGAAAATTAAACTTCATATAAGTGAAGTACTTTTATCAAATTTCTTATCGTTGCTTCTATTATCTATCATTGAAAATAGTTATGGCCGATACAGACTTCTATACAATCGTTTATCGTTGAATTGTACAAAAAGTACTTTCAGTCGCCCTTTCAACGGTCTTAAATTTGCTAAAAGTACTTTTTATCGAAATTTCAACCATTTCCCGGTATAAAAAAAGGTATTGTCTGTCAGATAGTTAGAATTACGAATCCTAATCCTGAAAGAAGTACCTCTTTCCGGAAAATTCAACGACTCAAAATACTTCGATAGAGTACTTTCTCCAAATTTCTTGTTCCTTCAGATTTTTCATTCCTTTTTTCTTGAACCATTCAGAGAATATAGCTTTCCGAAAATTTGTACAAACATTATAATTCTTGAATCGTACGAAAAATACTTTCAGTAGATGATTCTAAATTGACAAAAATTGACAAGAAGTACTTTTTTTGTGGAATTAAAAACTTCACAGAAGTAGAAATATAGTGTAATCTCTCGAATTTATTGTTCCCAAAATTTCCGATCTGGTTTCAAACTGCGTAAGATTCTCCAGACGTTCATAATAATACATATACACACCGGTACTCACGAATAATTCGAAATTTCAGATTTATAATGTTATTTTCCTCACCGCGAAGGACTGTAATTAAGCATTTATTTCGAGGATACGACATCGTGCAATTATTTACCGGTTCATTTCGTACGCGTACACGAACGATTCATCAAAGATACTTAATTACATCGGATTTTATACAGTCTCACGATCATAACTTTCTTCAATAATTTATATTCATTTATCTTCCAATAACAATCATTTAACGTCATAAAAAGTGACTATAATCACTCAAAAAATAGAACAAACATTCTCATTCCCATTTTCATTCAAAAAGTCTCAATTTTCATGAATTTCTCTCTCCGTATCGAAAAAATCTAAACCTTCCCCGCCTCTCGAGGATCACTAAAACCGGCCCACCGCCCTTCGGGGTTAAACTGTTGGCAGATAGCCGCGGTTTGTTTGGAAGTCGTTCTAATGCGCGAGTAACCCGTAATCAGTGGCCAATGGGGAGGAGCCGAATACATCACGCCGGGCTGTCGGTTCCTCACGGGGTTCCAAACCTTGTTTATATGTCGAGGTATCCGTGCGCCATATAAGGAAAGGGCGCCCAGCTCTCTCTCGCCTTTCTTTATACATCAGGACCCAGAGATTCTATTCGGATAATTTAGCAGTTGGTTAAACGCTACTTTATATCGCCCATAAACGATCTCGGACCATTCAATCATTCATCAAACTATCGATCCAAGTTTCGCCATATTTTCACCACGATAGCTAAACTCTGAAATGAATGGATTAGGAAGCGTCGAGTGGCGCCGCCACGAAGAGGCGGCCGCTAGTCGTCGATTTGGCGCTGGCGCATAATTCCGTAGCGTCTGCGGGTCAATTACGAGTTAAAACTCTGAGGTATTAGAATAAAGACTATTATAACACTTTTGAGAGTCGGGGTCGGGGGGTGAAAGCCGTTTCCAAATTATGGGTAATCTAGGTTAGAAAATTTAAGTTTTGTAGCCGTTTTGGTGGAAAAAAAAATAAAGAAAATTAAAAAATTTATTCCAAGATGGACTATGCAGTCGAGGCATTAAACGACGTATAATCAACTTGTCAAAATAGTTGGGGAAGTTGAAGCGGTCGTTAAGTCTAATATATTAGGAGAATAGATCTGGCTGGGCAGAGCCCGTTGCCTGAGGGACAGGAAAAAAAAGGAATGAGAGAAAAAAAAAGGGGGAAAAGAGGGAAAGAATCAGGCGAGGCTGCCAGGGAGCAGCGAAACACTTGGCCAAAGCCCCTTCGCCGACTGCAGGGTTAAATGAGGGGGCGTGGATTATGAATTTTAAGCGATTCGTTAATTGTTATACCTTTAATTATCGTTAATTATTAACTAAATTGTAGGTTTAGTTTCCGTAACTTTATACAACCCAACTCCAAACTCTTGAATTTCTTAACGCGGTTCGACTCGTCTGAAGGGGGCCCTTGACTTGTGATTTTATTTTACGATCCTCTGAAGGCTAAAAGGCTCATGGCTGAACGCTGAAGGCTGAAGGTATAACTCGACCCGAAGATCAACCAGGAATCCAATATAATCATACGCCTCTTTCAAATACTTTGGTATAAATAAATTGGGAAATCAGCTGACATAAGAAGCAGAGATTTGGTATTTTTTTTCATACATTTCAGATTATGAATTGATTATGATCAAAGAACCACGATTTTTATACCGATTGATTCAAATTAATCCCAATTTTAGGAAAAAATAGAAATGTCATCGAATTTTCAGCTCTTTCACACCTTTACTGACTTTCAAGCCTGTATCTCTAGAACAGTCCATTTTAAACGAAAAACGGTCTGAATCTTTTTTGTAGACAATTTTATGATCTTCAAAATAAGTTCCGCTCGTTTTTTACCTCAGAGCAACGGGAAGAGAGTTATCGGCGAAAAAGTTGGAACTTTAATCATATCAATTGATACCGATACTCACAATCATACATTCAGTTTTTTAAGTCTGTATCTTCATAACAGTCAACTTGACACGAAAAACTGTCTGAATCTTTTTTGTAGACAATTTTATGATCTTCAAAATAAGTCCTGCTCATTCTTCACCTCAGAGCAACGGGAAGAGAGTAATCGGCGAAAAAGTTAGAACTTCAATCATATCAATTGATACCGATACTCACAATCATACATTCAGTTTTATAAGCCTGTATCTTCATAACAGTCAACTTTACACGAAAAACTGTCTGAATCTCCTTTGTAGACAATTTTATGATCTTCAAAATAAGTTCCGCTCGTTTTTTACCTCAGAGCAACGGGAAGAGAGTTATCGGCGAAAAAGTTGGAACTTTAATCATATCAATTGATACCGATACTCACAATCATACATTCAGTTTTATAAGCCTGTATCTTCATAACAGTCAACTTTACACGAAAAACTGTCTGAATCTTTTTTGTAGACAATTTCATGATCTTCAAAATGAGTCTTGTTCGTTTTTTACATCAGAGCGACCGGAAGAGAGTTATCGGTGAAAAAGTAAAAATGATTTATTTCGATCGAGAGCTAAAGGGTTGATTATGCTTAAAAAAATGGTTTGGACCAGATAAAATGATATGAGAATGCAATAATTTATGTAAAAGTGAACGTTGAACGATAACCTTTGAAAAAGAATTAGCGAATAAATTCCTGTTGGAATTTCAATTAGGTCAGTAAATTCTGGTCTCGATATTTCACCTGTATGTTCATATAATGTATTATGTGCTCCTTATAGAGAATTCAGGTGTGTGCGCTGAAAATTAGATACGATCATTGATCAGTACGTGCCAGAGTATTCAATGATCACAATTTTATATTAGATTGTGTATCACTTACACCTATCACATTCGGATCTGAGCCTCACATATATTACGTTGCATAGTACGGCTGCTGTTCTTAATTGGGCATGAATTATTCAATTGAAATTCAACAACCTGATACAAGACAAACACACCTATGCTCGATGATAAATTATTCTAATTGTAAGTACATAGAATAACGTCACTACAATTCGAACGAGTTATCCGAATCAATTTTTTCACTCTTCAATATTTAAGGCCTCATATCTTGCAAACTATCGATTCTACCGAAAAAAGTGTTCACACCTTTTTTGTAGAGAATTTCATTATCTTGAAGATTAGTTATCATCATTTTTCAGCCAGGAGCAACCGGAAGCGAGATATCGGGCTGAACAAACTCGACGGTCGAAGGACCAAAGGTGAACCACTCTGTATGCACTGCTAAAATGTTGAGGTAAGTGAACGACTATGTATGGCGAGTTACACACACGCCCACATCCATCTCGATTCTTAAATCCGGCGGCCATCTTTGAATCTTGAAGCTTCAATGAATAATGTATAGCTCAATTACATCTGGTTGTGTTATGCGTATAGTCCCAGGAAAAGACATTCGGTCTTCTGTCATACCTAGGGCGAGGGGACGTGCTACCGATGAAGGGAAGGCTTCACGCGTGAGCTTGAGGAGTTATGGAATTCTGAAGGAAACAAAACAAAAAAAGAATGAGGAAAGCTCGTAGCAAACACGAGGGAAGCAAGAATACAGGGAAGTAAATAAAATAATTGTCAAAATAAACGGAGAAGAATCCCTCTGCCTGTACCTGTACCGATCCGAAAGCGACTACCTAGGTAGCTGCTAAGCTGATTAACCGACACCGCGGTGAGCACGGGATCTTAGTAATGAGCTTACCTATATCCCGTGTCGAAAATGCCTGACCGAACAGAAATATATACACAGTCGATTTTTAACAAGGTTCATTATAACCGTGTTTACATGTACCGGTCCAGGGGTTAATCACTCAGAAAAATTGCGGTGCTCTGTGGGTAGAATTCGGAACATGAAAGCCTCAATGAGATATCGAATACTTTATGGGATGTTATTGGAGAAACTTCATGAGATTTTTCGAGACAATTTATTAAGCTTCTAAAATGCATTTTGAAACTTAGAGACTTGAAAGACTTCGTGGGGCTCTTCAAGATTCAAAGGACTTCGAGGACTTCTTTATGCTTAGCGAAAATTCATGAGAACTTCCTCCGACTTCATTGATCTTCGTCTCATTTCGGGAGACTTCGAAGATTCTGGGAAGGACTTCAAGGATTTCGCAGGACTTGACGAAACTTCATGAGACTTCACGAGATATCATCTGGCTTCTCCATTCTTCTCAGTGGCCAATGAAGGTGAGATTCTTTTGACATTCGTTTCGAGTCGTTGAACAGCTTTTGAAAAAGTATCGATATTTTGAAAGTTTTTATCACAACATTCTCAGAAATTGACCTGAAGAAAATTCAGAATCCAAAAGCCACGGAGGTGTCGATGATTTTTATTGTTTGAAACTTCAAAAAAATACTGAAGACGAAGAAATTTTCTTAGCTTAAATTTCGTAGTGCCGAAAAATTATAAAGTGGTGTCCAGCTGTGACTAACATCGTACAAGAGCGTTGCGTGGTGCCTCTGCTTGACCCCGTCGTGACTATGATACCCAGTCACGTTTTTCGGTTCCTCTCTTCTTTATTTTACACAAATTATGTCCTCCTATATCTACCTACATAACTTCTCCTTTTTTTTTCTTCTTCTTTTTATTATCATTGTGTAAAATGTTAGGATATACCTGATGTTCTACCTGTGCAGCTACTGCAGTTTCACAATCACGTTTTACATATACTCTGTTTCATCTCGAATACATAATTGGACACGTGTATGTACCTAACTTTTTTCCCTCATTATACACGAATTAATGAACCTGTCGTTAATCGAACGAACATAATAATTTCTATTCGTATTAGCCCTGAATATGGGATTAGAAAGAAAAATTGCAAAAATGAAAAAAGAAGAACTATGAAGTTTGTGCTATAAAAATGTTAACTGTTCTAAAGACGAGTTTCTCTTTATTAAAAAATGTCTGTAATACCGTTAAATCTGTGTGTTTTTTGTTCTAAATACATAAATTTTATCGCTCATCAAAACTTATTTATTTACATCAGATCTTGAACGCATTGCCAAATTTGTATGAAGGTAATTAAAAACAGGAGAATATCACAAGTATCACGGTCTGACGTGGTTGGTGGAATTTATAATATGATATAATGGTATACATTAGAGGCTATTCACGAAGTGGATATCAACCCATTACACGACGGGTCCTTAAAAGGTGTAAATTAGTTGTACCATAAGTGGCGGTTTTTTTTCTTCTTTTTGTTTCACAATACTGACGCACATTAGCCTAGCCGAGGCTATAAAATAAAAATGAAAGGCCTAGAATTTTTTATTTCACGGTAATAAATTTCAGCGAAAATATATGTTTTGCGTCTAACGTAGGTATAGGTGCATAATAAACTTTATTCAGAACTCGTGTAATAACCTAAACTCGCGATAAGATCCTAACACATTCTTGAGGGGGCGATCAAATGAAAAATATATGAAATTTTACTATTTTATGATCGCCTGACTCTCCGGATACGAAAACCGTTGCGGATGTTACATTAATAAGGCGAAATTGATGTCAAGATACTGATCGATGTGATAAAAATAGTAAAATATACACCCAGGGACTATAAAAACGTGATAAAGTTTCCCTCACATCTATTCTTATCTTCGTATCATGAAAATATGATGAAAAAAAATTCGTCAGAATCATTGTCAAAAGCTCAGTTTATGAAATAGGGTAATAAAAAATGAGGAAGCTCGTCCATCCTTGAATAGAGCGGCGGACATTATTACCTGTCGGATATACGCTCAGAGGTCAACTGAATTTAAGGCACGTGGGCCAGTTATTCCTTTTCAAGGAAACCAGAATAATAACAGCTCATTCAGTCATGGAGAAACTTTCTACGTAATCTTACGGACGTTCTGGTATTATAGCTGCCCCCCACTAAAGGTTACGTAATATCAAGGAATAACTGTCTTATTGTTAAACCAACTCATCGTAAAGTCGAGAGTCCTACATGAACGGAATTCAAACTGACCCATTATTCCCACAAAATAGCCTCTAATGGGAGTGGAAAAATTTATTACACACATTTTCCATGTCTTCAAAAGGACAGTCATCATAATTTTATATGATTTTTCAAGTGTTTTAGAAAAGAAATTGAGCCGATTTCCTGTAATTTTTGTGTGATTTTCCTCTGATTTCAAACCAGGGTGTGAAGTTGGTTTCAGGAGTGATTAGCCCCCGGACTCGGCCTGACTATTAATCGCTGATAATAATTTGCTCGCTTTCACTTCCGCCGTGTCATTCGTTCCTTATTAATAACCTCGCTAATTGACGCTTGTGGAATAAATATTTTCTCTGCCACAAGGGATGCGAGGATTCCATAACGAGCGATGATAGAACGAGTTACGTCATAACCTCAAAAAACTTTCTATATCGCGTGTCTAATGACATAAGGTCGTAAGCGCCAAAAACACGATTTTGGTGGCAAAAGGTCGTATAATTTTTTTTTTCGCCATTCGCTCTAGAAGTGATCAAAACGTATTAGATCAATTGAAATTACAAGATCGAAAAATGTAAATGTAAAAGGTCGTATATTCTTTCATTACAATTTTTGAGGAAAATAAAAACAAACGGTAAAAGCAGAAGGTCGTATCCGTCATTTTCTTTTTTTTTTTTTTAATTTTTCATGCTTTCTCCAAATAGCTGTAAAAACTCATGAAACGCAAAGAAAAATCGAAATCGTATCAGAAGGTCGTATCCGGCATTTTTTTTTCGTTCATTTGGCGGATACGACCTTCTGCAATTAATGGAAACCATTTTTTTCTGCGAAGTTAGGACTGAAAGGTCGTATCCACCAATACATACGACCTTCTGCTTTTAATTGACCTTATAGTATTAAATTTCAACGATTATGAACGAATCTTCGGGTCCTTAGTCTAAATAAAATAAAAAAAAAAACATACGACCTTTTGCTGTTACGAAAAGCAAAAAGTCGTATATTGGCGCTTACGACCTTATGTCATTAGACACGCGATATGTGAGACAAAGTAATGATACTGAAAATTAGTCGCGCCATGTTTGTGGGACAATTGAACTACTCCAAAAATCATCTTTATTTCGCTCCGTGCGTAAAGCGCGACTTTTCGCACGCAAGCGTGCGTATAATCGGACTTTACCCGCGTTTGTGATATAAAATTTTGATCGATACATGTGCAAAAGTTGTTTTTCTACTCGTGAGATTGTCAAACCTCCCACTCGTGCCAAAACAAACCTTTCGCACTTGTATCGAAATATAGTATTATCTCACCCAGAGTATAATTGACTTTTCCAAAAATTACTTGTCGTAAGGTTTTCAGGCCCACGGTTGATCCGATTACGGCTCTCGACGTCTTATTCTCTTCGGAGAGCAATATCCTTCATCGTGTGAATGAGGGAAATTGAGAAAGAAAATTTTCGGACCAAGTTATCAGCAAAAGAGTGACTAGATTGTCGCTAAATATCGATAACTGACCATAACTTATCACAGGATTTTTTTTTCTCAGTCTCCCTCGTTCACACGATGAAGAATTGCGCTCCGAAGAAAATGAGACGTCGACAGACTCAATCGAAGCAACCGTGTGTCTGAAACCTTACGACAAGTGATTTTCAAGAAAGTCAATTTTTCGATTTGTAATGAACTTTGGATAAGATATTAAGGGGAAATGAAAGTCACGTGACCTCGATATGACTTACACTTGGAATTTTCAAACGCTACTTTCTCAGCCAAAACACATTCGATTGATGTGAAATTGATATCAGTGACGTAGAAAAACTGAATGAAGGGCCTGCCAATCGTGGATTTTCGAAAATCGAGACGTAATAACAGTTTTTTAACAATATTGTTCTCTAATCCAAGGAAGTGCCGCCTCTCTCCACGAGGGGCAGCACCTCCTTGGGTTACAGAACAATATTGTTACACAAAATTCTGATTATGTCTTTCGATATTCGAAAATCCACGATTGGCAGGCCCTTCATTCAGTTTTTCTACGTCACTGATATCAATTTCACATCAATCGAATGTGTTTTGGCTGAGAAAATAGCGTTTGAAAATTCCAAGTGTACATCATATCAGAGGTCACGTGACTTTCATTTCACCTTAACAAAGTTAAAACGGTAACGACACGTGTTGCGGCAAAAGTGTTTTGTGTACGTTTTTAAGCCCGTGGTACACCCTTTGGGTCATAATCATAAGCGGTTAAAAAGATGTCCAGTCCTGAGTCCAGTTTCGTTTGTCTCTCTTTCTCGTTAAAAAAGGTACCTATACTGCAGTGACTGTAGCGAACCACACGTATATCTCATATTTTCTAGGACAAGTTATCCCTGCCCTTGCCTTCCCACTTCTCAACCCCGTGGGGAGAAAGATCCGGCGAGATCTTGTTGCTTTTATAAGTTTAGTCTTCATGGAATGAAGTCAGCGGCGGGTTACTACCCACGGGACAATAATTCCCAGGTCTCTCTCTCTCTCTCCCTCTCTCTGTAACATGGGGCTAGATGCTGTGCCGGAGTTGAGAAGATGAAGCGATAGCTGTGGCAGTTCGACGATGTCATTTGTTACGGTTATCAGATCGTCGCGCATACGCACGACCCGCGCCGAGCAGCTCGCCAACAGACCAAATGTCAACCGATGATTATTGTGTTTTGTCATACTACGTGTCTCTAATGATTTCCACCGTCCACCGCGGCTCCCCGATCGCCATTATCCTCAAGAGTTAGGTTAATTCGCGATCTCATTACGCCGCCATTGCGTGTCTCATCAATCGGGTGGGAAAAGTGGCTTTTCTCCATGGTCCGCGCTCTCGTACTCCGCGTGACCGATTGCTTTGCCGCCAAAATTAACGTGAGTTTCCTTGCTAGGGAATTGGGGGAGATAAATGTAATAGTCCGTAGTTCAGCTTGCTAACAAGGTTAGCCTTTAGATTTTAGATAAGAAAAAAACAGACGACTGAGTGACCGGGGAACCGGGAGAGATCGGGTTGAGTGAGTGGCTATTTATAATGAGGTCTGGTAGGACTCGATCAACGATTAGGAAATTCTTAAACGATACTTCATCAATCACTTTACGAAAGCGTCGATTTTTAATGTCCGCAATTATAATTGACTATCTCTAATTATTATTTTACGTGTCTATTATTCCTCAAATGCAGAGGCTTATTACTCATTGTCACTGGCCACTTCCTTACATGCATATTCCGTTATTTTTATTTGTCAATTGACCCATGTGTAATATTAATAAGTTATCTGTCATTGTCTGTTATTGTCACTGTGGTGAAAATATCTATTCAATTTCTTGAAAGAAACTTGGATAATTACGGGATATGAAGATGGATTAATTTTCAATTAGCCAACGCGCTAATCGTCCACCAAACCTACTTTCTATGACACGTGACTCAGTGCCTGAAACCCATTTTTCTTACAGTCATTAAACAATCACCAATTCAATTGTAGATAATTGTTCATATGCTTCTTGATACTGTATTTATTACATCATTACGTCTTCAGTTATTCGATTTTCAAATCGATGATACTCCATTCTTCAGTATGATAGTGTAATTTCTTTCAGAATTGCAAAACTTGAGACTCCAAAATTATTCATTTTTGTTTCAAAATCGATTTAACTTTCAGAAATCGATTAATCAGCTCCACGAATGATCTCAACGAATCAAAGTTTCATCCAAATCGATACAATCTACAAATTCAAGTGTTAATTTCTCAATTAATTTGTTTTAAAAAGAATTTGTTCTATATTATACTAAATGCGCTAGTTCGCCTTATTGTATGCATCCCGCATTCCATCCAGGATCTCGGTGTGCCTAGTGGATCTGGTGGGTGGCGCCATCTGGAACGTACGTCACGATCTACTTTCAGCCTTGCGTGTAGTGAGTGGCTCTTTGTACGATCTGAAATCCATCATTTACCGACTGCAGATAGTAGACACATTTACCATCGGTAGAGACATAAATTATCGGTTGAGAGAAGTCAGATATATGATCCGTGAATATAGAAACACAATATCCCAGATCGTTGAGTCACTTTATTGGTTTTGATGCTGATCAAATTCGAATTTCGCTCATCTGAATCAATTTTATCGTGTTTACCGACTGCTGCCACTGCGAAATTGCGACATTATCATCTAAAGGCTATGAAGAACGCCTTCTTTGAAGTCTATATGAGATGGAGCCACAATTCGGTCGGTAAAGTAGCGTCTTTCAGCCACTTTGCCGACAATATCGTGAACTGCTTTAGCCGAAAGTCGGAGAGCGCGAATCCCTTTGAACTTGCATTCCAGCTCCGCGAATTATCAATCAATTCATTTAAGATGAAATTCACATAGCAAAAAGGTGGATTTTAACTCAAGAAAATTCAAGGCGGTTCCAGCATTGTAATTTTTGCTAAAAAATATGAGAAACTGAGTCTCTTCACTTTCTTTTATTGTTTTTTATTCTCCTCGATTGAAATCACTTTTCGAACACGTGGCGCTAGCTGAGTTCGCGGTTGGTAACTGATATTGCGGTTAGTCGGTAGGCGGTTAAAAAAAAGTGAATCCTTGATATGGTTGACTCGATAAAAAGTTGCGGCTGCCCTCGGAGGATCAGAAGATAATTGAAAATCTGTTCTAATAGAGTCTTGATTTTTTTTTCAGCGTGGATTCTTGACTAAAACATGACAAAAAGTTATTCTATTGTCTAATGATCGACGTGTCGTACAACAACCGTTAAAAACGTCTCAACGTCCTATACCTGCAGTCCATGAGAGACAATTGAATCTCAGTTATAAAGCGTTTCATCTATTTTTTTTTTTTTTTTTTGAGAACCTTTGCCACGCCAGATGACGGTGCAACGGCAAAAAAACCTCAACGGATGTTTATACACTGTCAAAGAAAATACATCGTCTTTTTTTTATTTATTTTACCCTTAGTAGTTCACAGCTCTCATCGTCGTATTCTCGGCTCACGATCAGAAAACAAACCGCGTTGTCATACCACGTCTACTAGTCTTATAATGCGGTAATCTCGAACATTATGCCCATAGGAATTCCGTCACGTAATTATTCTATGACTAATTCTTCTATCGGTTCTATCTAACATCTAATCGGTTAAGGGGGGTCGACGACGATCGATGAAACTACAAGAAGTATTGATCAAAAATTGTTGTTGATTTTTTTCTAACTTCCTTCTTCTACACTCAGCATAGACACCAAATTTCATAGAAAAATATTCAAAATTGTACAAGTTATAGATTTGTTATACCTTCAGCCTGTGAAGTAGAATAACTCTTACAATTTTGAATATTTTTTCATAAAATTTGGGCTTCACAATCAGTTCAATATCTTGAACAATCTTTCTCGTCAGATTTTTTATATCTCACTTTGGGCCGCGCACGGAAATTCGTTGAGGTTCAAATCTAGTTTCCCGCGTTGGGTTGTACAGCATGTTTCTCAGAACACAGTACAGCGTTCGGAAAAAAATAGCGAGCTCTCGGTGACCGATACTTCTTCGAAAACTTACAAAAAACCGTAGACTCTCGATAAGTGCCCGAATGCTGAAGGGGGGCGGGCACTTAGCGAGAGTCTGTACCGCTTACTTTTCGCACTTCGCACACGAGTCCATAATTGACCGTTGATGTATATAATAGGTGCGATAAGTTGGGGCGGAGTGAATCTCTGATCTCGGATCTCTGCTTCTTATCTCTGATCGAACAGTTGGTACTGTGAGCAACTGGAACAATGGTGACGTACGGAACGCGTGCCCTCAACACGGGGAATAACAGCCTCCGGTACTTGGCGAGTGCGTGTGTCGGATCGAGATTCTATATATTATAAAAATTTCTTAGACAATCGACTGTGTTCTTTAAACGAGACAAGGCCAAACCCGTCACCCATTCGGAACAGCCACTGTACAATGTGCGGTGTAAGCTGGTCAACGTTACGTGATGAATGGCTTGGGGTGAAAATTACAATCTCGAAGAACTTCCACGAGTCGAATGACTCGGATGAAGAGCGAAAAGGAGGATTTTGACGATATTTCAAACCGATTGCCAAATGATTTCAAGCGAGTTTCAGCGAGTCCAAGCGATTAGTTTGGATTCATGCTATTGTCAAACGATCTTGAGGGGAAATGAAAGTCACGTGACCTCGATATGATTTACACTTGGAATTTTCAAACGCTATTTTCTCAGTCAAAACACATTCGATTGATGTGAAATTGATATCAGTGACGTAGAAAAACTCAACGAAGGGCCTGCCAATCGTGGATTTTCGAAAATCGAGACGTAATAACAGTTTTTTAACAATATTGTTCTGTAATCCAAGGAAGTGCTGCCTCTCTCCACGAGGGGCAGCACCTCCTTGGGTTACAGAACAATATTGTTACACAAAATTCTGATTATGTCTTTCGATATTCGAAAATCCACGATTGCCAGGCCCTTCATTCAGTTTTTCTAAGTCACTGATATCAATTTCACAT
The DNA here is from genome assembly GCA_018257835.1 of Euura lappo. NCBI lineage: Eukaryota > Metazoa > Arthropoda > Insecta > Hymenoptera > Tenthredinidae > Euura > Euura lappo. The sequence continues at coordinate 56,476 of JAEUYN010001842.1, forward strand.
CAATCGAATGTGTTTCGGCTGAGAAAATAGCGTTTGAAAATTCCAAGTGTAAATCATATCGAGGTCACGTGACTTTCATTTCACCTTAACGAGGTTTTGGGTGATTTCAAATGCTTTCAAATCATTTTGAAAAAACACCCAAAGGGTTTTGAGCATCTTTGTGCAGCCAGGCGATTTTGAATAAGATTTAAAGCTTTTTTTACGCCATTCTAAACGCTTGCAAGTGACTGTCGAATCATTTTAGGAGGCTTAGAAGCGATAAGAGGCGAATGACATCAATTCGCGGTTGAAAAATCGAATAATCTTATCCTGTTAAAAAATATCCGAACGAAAGTGAGTAAGAGGTCGTCCAAAGAGGTCGTCGAGTGCCCTTGGAAGGTTGTTCTGTGCATTGATTATGATCTCCAGTTTGAAATAAAATATAAGAATGCTCTAATCTTAATTCGAGCATCTCGGTCGTCGGCCTCGTATAACGTGGAACAACCTCGCAGGACCGAAAATCTCCTGGAACCTGATACACGTGATTTAAAACGGTTACCGTTTCGTCGCTGAGAATCTCAGCCCTGGGTATCCCAGCCCATCCATAGTCACAGCCTGCCTTCTAGTTTGGGACAACTTTTTTACACTCGTGTCTATCATACGTGTATAATAAGAAAAATGAATAAAATTTGACGCTTTTCTTTTTTGTACATGATACAATTGATTTTTTAATGATAAAAAAAGTAATGACAACAATGAAATGCCTGATGAAAGGATCATTTTGATTGAATGAAAAATGTTATTTTAATTGGATTGCAAATTTCTTCTACAAAACTACGTACTTGATTTTAAAACGATGTATATTTGTGTTATTTCTAGTGATAAAAAAATGGTGTCACAAATAACACGAATATAGAGTCGACCTAATTTTTTTTTCTTTTTTTTTGTTACTTTTTTTAACAGTGTGAAATAGATTGTTTGATGAAGAAAAAAATGATTTTGTGTCTTTCGCCTTAAAAATAGAATAACGACTTTATGACGAGTAGAGGAAATCCAAATCTTCGAACAAGGTTCAAAAGTATGGAATTTGAGGTCTTATTTTGAACAAAAGGAATCAAATTTATATTGAAAATTAAGACCTTAATAAACTGTTTGGAAAAATAAATTATTAGAACCAAAGGAATCAATTGATTCATTGATTAATCCCTGTGTGTGTGTTTTATAAAAAATGAATGAGCCTGAACCTTGTGTCCATCATTACTCGAAAACCAATGAACAGATTTTGATAAAAATTTAAGTAAAGATGCACAAGTCTATTATCTACGATGTGATAAAGCCGATTTTTCGTGGTCGTCGTCGAACTGAAGTCATCAAACTTTTCATATGAATAGAAAAATTAAAAAATTTCCTTTTCAGACACAAATTGTCCAACTTTTTTTATTTTCAAATTTGGCTCGATCACATCGTAGACACTAGTTTTTCTCAAAATCTGTTAATTGCTTTTCGAATAATGATGGATCAGAATTGACAAAAAAAAAAATCTTCTCCGGGTTCATTAATTCTTTTTAGCTTCAAAGGTTGTCTACCCTCTCGATAAAAAAATTTGAAAAAAAAGGGAGAAGAATGTACAGAGCGGATCTATCCGCGTTACGAGACGGATTTTGATTTCTTAAACAGATAGAATAATCGACGCGGTATAGAGATGGGAATCTGGTGTTATTCCCAGCTGTGTAGAGCGCAACAGTTGCTCCGCTCTTTAAACTCACAATTAGGAGGCTATATTTTAGATGAAAATCTAAATCAATATAATTGCGTTAACGGTAAAACGCTGCGGGTGTTTCTATACCTCGAATAAAAGCACACCGTGATCGATTTAATTCGTAATTTAAAATAGAAAATTACCCCGCCCCTCCGCCCCTCACAGACTCGTCCGGAGTCACCTCTGACCCCTGGGAAGGCGTAATAACACCTTGGTACGTCCAGGGGTCACCGGAGTTCGGCTGCTTTCTCACCAAAGGAAAAATTCTCGATCAAGCCAAAAGTTGCGTTATGTGAGGCGTGGTGTTATAATCCACGCTGCTCTCTGTACACACAACGCCGGCACATCTAGACGCTTTTTCAGCAGTCAGTCAACCTCGGAAACCCGCCTGGAGCTTCGGGGACTAGTGCGTGGGTGTGGGATCTTTGACGATTTGGATATGGGGCATTCCATGTCAAATCGACCTGCCAGTGACCCTCGACCTCTCAGATCTGGTCCGTGATTTTTTGCGTCATTCTTCCGACTCTTAATAGCAACGAGATTTTTTTTCAGATTTTTCAAAATAACTTTGACCGCGTGGTGAATTCTCCAAGTTTTTTTTTCAACACCTCGATGGCCGTAACCGAAAAATCTGGAAAAATTATCAAAAAGCCTATGTCCAAAATGAAAATTTTTTACCTAAATTGCATAATGTCCAAGCTCTTCCTTCGACCTGATTTTTCAGCTTTTATCTATTTTATTATTATTTTGTTAATTTTTTTTATTTTTATCTTACTTTTATTCATGATTTACTGTGATTCGATAAATTCACGGTGCATTGATCTCCACACCAATTATTTTTTGGTAATTTTTTCATCGATAAATCTAAAAATCAGGTTGAACGAATACTTTGGACATTGTGCAATTTGGGTCAAAAATTTTCATTTTGGACAGAGGCTTTTTGAGAATTTTTCCAGATTTTTCGGTTACGGCCATCGAGGCGTTGAAAAAAAAACTTCGAAAATTCACCACATGCTCAAATTTATTTTGAAAAATCTGAAAAAAAATCTCGTTGCTATTTAAAGTCGGAAGAATGACGCAAAAAATCACGGACCAGATCTGAGAGGTCGAGGGTCACCGGCAGGTCGATTTGGCATGGAATGCCCCATATTCACTCACTCATTGGCCGTACAATCTCAACCAGAAATGATTCTCGTCGGCGAATTGAGTACTTCGTGATGAGATAAAAATCGGAAAAAAATCAACCATGATAAAGATGATAAGAGTATCCATTTGGAATGATAATAATGCCCGAAAGTTATCAATAAATTGTTTAAACAAAACATTGTTCAACAAATTCTCTGGAAACGTTATTTTTTTTCATCTCATATAAGTGCCCTAATTTTTCTGAACACGAATGCATTTTTTAAGAATTTTGTCACTATTTTGAAATTTCCGTTTTCGAACATTTGTAAAGGCTGTATTTACGAAACTATTTGTTCCACGCTCCGGAAACTTCGGAATTGTAATCTACATCGTTTTCACAGAAACATATCCAAAATTCAGATTTCTTTTTCCATTTTTCCAAAATTTGGTAATTTTCACTGGATGATAACGTTTGAGGGTCTGATTAATTGATTTATTACTATTTATAGTTTTTTTTTATCAATCAAGGAAAGTTTCGTGCCTACGGTGAGAGCGTTTTTTTTTGTTCATTTGACGATATCTTTAGAGCGGATTGATTGATTTTTATGAATTTTGTACCACTACTTGAAACTGCTTAATTTCTTGATTCGATCGGTCTAATGGATTTTTTTTTTTTTTATTTTTTTTCAATTTATTTATTCGAAGAACAAAATTTTTTAGATCGATTAGTTCGATTTAGTTTGATTCTACATTAGATTCGACCCGTCTGGTAATTTTTCACTGATTCAGATACCAAAATTTTGGGGAAATTAAAAATTAAATTCATCATAACTCGGCATTGGATTCAAGAATTTCGACGAATTCCGTTCAAATCGATAAAATCTCAAGAATTGATGAACAGATTCAGATAAAATTGTTCTCAATCGCCCGGATTTTTCCCCACTCGAATATGAAGAAGCTTTCAAATCAATCGATACAGCATTTTTGTTCTTATACTTCTTGAAGTCGAAGGCGAACAATGGCTCGTCAAGATCAGCCGCATTCCGCTTCCATACAGATTTTTTTCTGTGAACATCTCAAGTATTTTTGCTGTTTTATATACGATATTCTTCTTTATTTTCAACTCTGCGGTTTTCACGCCCGTCGATATAATCGAACTTAGATCAGCTCTTACGTGTTTTTTTATACTCAGACACTGAAACGCCTGGACATGATTCGAATTGGAACTTTTTATCTCGATTAGTTACATAAATAACAATAAAAAAGACGAAGAAATTCGAGCCGAATCATCGAGATGATAGAATCAGTCATGTAGTGTCGATTCTTTCATCTGACTTCTTCAATAAAGTTCGAAAGTGTTGCTCAATTTTTTTTTTCAGTTTATGAGATTTTAAACGGTGTGAAAATAATTTCGAGCACTTTTTGAAGTCATTTGTAGTGATTGAATTTAATTAGAAAAATAATTCCCCGTAAAGGATTGTGACTGAAGTACCTTAGAATTTCAAGGAGTGAAAACCTCGAATTGAAATAAGAAACGGAAACGAAATAACGACCCTAAGGTTCCTTGAAGCCACGTTAAATTCAAATGGCTCCTTTACCTCATCAGGAAACCAGGACCCTGATAAGAATGCAAAATTCTCGTCTTCAGTCTCAAATTAGTCGTTTTCTGATTCGGAGATTGAAAAGACAAGCTTAGATAATTTATCGTGGTATCATTACTAAATACCAGAAAACATCCTCGAGGGGGACTCGACTCGCAAATTTTGTTTCCAACTATTTTGAATTTTGCAAATTTGAGCTCAGGTTCTTGATCAACAATTTTTATTGAAATCGAAACATTTTTTATTTTTAAAATCAAATTTCGAAAAACTGACTTCGGATTCGTGATAAGCGATACAAAAAACGACTTGAAACCAAATTTCATTTGAATCCGTTGATCCGTTCCGAAGATATCATAATTTTTATTGTATTTTTGAAAATTCTGTTATTCAAATAATTCAAAAAGTACCGAACTGATCAAACTGAAAGTAGCTGGAGGTGATTCTCTGAACCTCAAAACTCGGGTGAAAACTAAACTTTTTCATTTTTCTGAAAACCGAGAAACGTGGATTTAAAAATCAGACACACGCATCCGTACGACCAGAAAAGGGTTAAAACCATAACAGCCTCGGGTATTGCGCAACTTCGTTAAGGACCTTCCCCCCCCCCCCTCCTTTTTCGCTAATGGGTTCCATCGGCGTCTTCGTGTCTCCTTCGCGCCCCTTCCTCGACGGTATCAAATCGCTCCGCGTCACATGCTCGCGGTATCGCGTAACAGTAATACCCACAGCTGGGGTATCTGGGCCCTTCACATGGGCCCCTGGCCCCGGGGTACCTAGAGCCATACAGTAGCGGCATGATATAAAGTGGCGAAAATCGTTGTGCAGACACGGTGACTGGAGCATAAGGACTGGACGGACACGTGATATCCCGATCTCCTCTTTCTCGGAGCTGAACCAGCACCTCGGCGATGGCCCCCGCGCGGCCTTCGTCAGTGAGAGCACCGGGGGCCGCACCAGGCGCATCGTTCAGCGGGAAGTCCGCTCCGGCTTAGCCTGAGTCCTGTTACCGATATTCTTGGACGAGATATCGGGATATTTCCTCCACCCTGGTCTAAGGGAGTGTTTTTTGATTCGAATGACGGAGGACCCCCCTTAGAGTCGAGGACATTGATAACGTCAATCAGGACGTGTTAGACATTCGTATTCTCTGTGTCTGCAGTGTGTGAAAATAATTTGAACAAGATTTTGGATTACCTTTTTTTATTCGGCACAAAAATAAGAGGTAAGTTTTCCGTGGTTAGTGTACTCCAAATTATTTGGAGCCACTGGTCACTCCACTGGAGTGAAAATCGTGACAGTGGGACAGATGTGACTTTTTCACTTGATAAGAGTGATAAGAAAAAATTCTTTCGAGTTTAGGACTTTTTTGCTACCAATACGACCTTATGTCACTTCTAGACGTGAAATATATGTACTCTCTAAATTCGTTGAAGTGACTTTTTCACTTCATGAAGTGAAATTGTTGAAGGAAGTGATGAAAAAGTCACTGCCAAAAATTTAGAGAGTACATATATGTTCCTCGTCCAGTGGTGACATAAGGTCGTATTAGTAGAAAAAAGATCGTATATTTTTTTTCGTCATTTTGTCATTCATTCAGTGTTAGAATCATAAAAAATGTCAAATAATTCAAAATTGAGAATCCAAAGTTACGGTTCTGAAGATCGTAATTCTGTGGTTTATCGACTCGATTGGATCGTATATAATATTCCCAATAATGGATACTTTGAGTGGTATACGTTCTACTATAATAATAACACGAGGTCGTAAGTTATTATATAGCACCTAAAAAAGTAATATACTCTTTCTTTTCATTCCGTCATTCGCTATGAAAATTACAAAAACGCTTAAGAAGAAACGCTGAAGAAATCTAGGATCCAAAGTCCCAAAGCAAAAGAGTACGAAAAAGGTCGTATCTATGTTTCTTCATGTTCGCTCTAAAAATGAAAAATGATGAAAGCGTATGTAATAGTAATTCGGAATTGAGAATTAGGAGTCCTTGAGGCATTTATGCTAAATTGATGACGTTCGTATTTTTATTTAAAAACGTTCGTTAAGGTTCTTCATTGCCTCAATACACATACAAAAAGAAGAGGTTTTATCGTCAGACTGACCAGCTCCATCTGTTATATGTGCCTCAAACTTCCCGATTTTCCACTTTTTCATTGAAATTAAAAAAAAAAACTTTTATCATCCAATTTGAATTTTAGAAGCACATCAAAGTCAAAGTCGTCATCAGCGACTGAAAAAATCTTCCGCCATGTTGAATCTTGCAAATCTGACTTCAGATTCGCGATCAGCAGCCCAAAAGACCCCGGATTAGCAATTTTGACAAAAATCAGTTCACCCGTTTTCGAGATATCGTAATTTTCATTCTATTTTGGGGAATTTCCATTTTTTAATCACCCGAAAACCGGAAAACCAATCAAGTCCAAAATCTGATGAGTCATAAGTTCGGAAAAGCCGCGTCGATTGAGACTAAATTCGTCAAAATCCGATCATCCGTTCTCGAGATATCGTCGATCAAAAAATGTGTCACGTGATCAAGGGACTCGACAGAGTCTCGCGCTGAGTACCAAGAGACTCGGCCGAGTCTCGAGCCAAGTAAATGGAAGAAAAATTGTTACACTCTTATAAAACGCCCTCAAAATTCGTCAGAAAATGGTTATCAGTGATTTTTCAGACTCCAAAAGGTGTAGCGATCAATCGAAGACTCAACCATTATGAATTCTGACGTCACGTCAAATCGTATTTTCGTTAATTTCACTCTACTGCACTAATTCTATTCAAAAGTATATAAGAGGATCGTACGAAGTGGGTTATGCGGTAAATTATATTTTCATTAATCATTGGAAATCTGAGATTGTGCCTGCAATATGAGGACTCGCGAATCTTGGCACCTGAGCTTAAGAATTATCGAGGTTATACGCGTTCGAAGTTAATTGCGAATTACTTTTCCAATATAACTAAGTACCACTGGCCCAGTAATGTAATATATATTATGTTCACGCGGTGTGGCAGCAGCGGGATACGGATGTACATATATAATAATCTCTGCGGTCTGCTGGTGGGACAGACCCTTACCTTCTTTCTTTTCTTTGCTTTTTCTCTCTCTCGCTCTCTCTCTCTCGTTTTCTTTTTCAATAACAAGAGAGTTACTCTCGCATGCCCGGGCGTCCTCATGATTCAATTGAACGCGGGTTAATTCGAAAATTATACGTTTAATTGGTTGATTATAATAGTCCCCCCTCTCCTCGTCCTCTCCACACTTCGTGATCGGAGTAAATATTCATTAGCCTTTATAATTCAGTCCATCTGCATAAAAGGCACGTGGATCGGTTCTGTCATCGACTATGAAATTAGATCTGATCATCTGATGAAACCTGTTAAAAAATATATAGAGTATCGTATCGAGGTTAAATTTGGACTTTTTTAAAAAATATTCTTGGATAATTAATGAACGAATATTCATTCTGGAGGCTATTTTCTGGTCCTTACATTGAGAGATTAATTACCAGACATCAAGATTAATTACCAGACATCGAACGCGCTTCTAAAACCGCGATTTTACATCTAATTAATTGTGGGTGTGTTTGATTTTATTTATTAGTCAACGACCCACTCGATTTGTCTAATTCTTCACGCTATCATCTTTGTTTTGTTGTATCGATGATTTTGTTGAAGCGATTTTATCGAACGTCTAGTCAACCGGAAATCGGACGAAATCGTGATATTCGTCGATGTTCTCAAATTCATTTTTCTAATCCTCGAAGTTACTGTGAGTTTTCAAAAATCGCCTCTTTAACGTATGAAAGAAGAAACGATTTTAAAACATGAATAAAATCTGAACGTATTGTCAGATTTTTTGAAAAAAAATTGAGCTGTACGTTCTCCAAAAGTTTTTTTCAAATTGTCTCCAGGGGACAAAGAAACTACGAATTATTTGAGGCTATCTTCTTCATCTTTGTTTCGGAAAATGTTCAATTTTGACAAATTTATACCCTCACCGATATTTTGAGTTAAAACTTGGAACCTCATGTCCTTCGATCTTCTCGTTTTCAAAAATTAGGTGAATTAGTATAAAATGTGAATTAGCTTCTCAAAAAACCCCGTTCTCAGTGACAAATGAAAGTTTTTCGATTCGATCAGAAAAAAAATTGAAACTCCATTTCTTGTTCTTCAGATTAAAAAAAAACCTTTGGAATAATCCATTAATTTTATTCTTTTTTTTTATATCGAAATATTTGGAATATTTCTCGATCGAGTCTCTAAAAGTCGAATAACTCTTCAATTTTTTATTCTTCCATATTTCCGATTATAAAATTTGTCAACTTGATGTTGTATCTTTTTTTCCACTTTTTGTTTCCGTCCCTCGGTTGGGCCGTGGTCAGATTATGTTTTTGAGATATTCTCATAGATCCCCGAGTAACAGATTCCATGTACCAATAAATCACCCAACATAAAATCCGTCTCTTCGTGTCGTACATAAATCTAGTTCCAAGCTAGAACGAGTCTGAGCTGCTACCCGGCTAACAGCTTCATATCTGATTGTTTGGGAATAAAAAATAAAAAAAGAGAGAAAATAAAAACCTGCTCAAAATTCGTTATAGTCGGTTGAATAGCCCCGCGAAAGATCCTGTCACACCTGAAGTAACTCGTTAGGTGATCGTTCTGAAGAAAAAAAATCTATACACACATATAAATAAAAATTAGGAATAGTTTTCTGGGTCCAGTTGAGAAAGAGGAGATTTTGAATACGATGGTGAAAAGAAGAAAAAAAATTGTCCCAACCATTCTTTTAACCTCTTTTAAAACTCTTCGCATTCGTATTTAAATCGTGAAGCTTAGAGAGGGATCAGCCGGTACTCCGGTAGGACGTTAAGAAGCAGATTATCCATGCAATCGTTTGAGAGGACAATTTTTCTTTCGATTCTTCTTCTTCTCCTTTTTTCTTCTTTATCATTATCAATTTTAGAACGCCCGCCTTAACACCGCGGCTTGTTATTACCCGAGGGAAATTTTGAAGACTGTTTAATGACCCGGCTGTCCAGGACTACATTTTAAGACTCTTAATTCAACTACAATTTAACTGGATTCCATTATTTCAACTCAATTCTAAACTCAATTCAACTTAATTCAACTTTATTCGGATTAATTCAACCTAATTCAACTCAATTCATCTTAATTCAACTTCAATTAAACTGGATTCCACTTATTTCAACTCAATTCACAACTTAATTCAACTCAATTCATCTTAATTCAACTTCAATTAAACTGGATTCCATTATTTCATTCATAAGATAATTCAACTTCATTCAAATTCCTTCGGATTAATTCAACCCAATTCAACTTTAATTCAACCGGATTCCACTTATTTCAACTCAATTCTAAACTCAATTCAACTTAATTCAACTTAATTCAAATTCATTCGGATTAATTCAACCTAATTCAACTCAATTCGTCTTAATTCAACTTCAATTAAACTGGATTACACTTATTTCAACTCAATTCATAACTTAATTCAACTTAATTCAAATTCATTCAGATTAATTCAACCTAATTCAACTTTAGTTTAACCGGATTCCACTTATTTCAACTCAATTCTAAACTCAATTCAACTTAATTCAACTTAATTCAAATTCATTCGGATTAATTCAACCTAATTCAACTCAATTCATCTTAATTCAACTTCAATTAAACTAGATTCCACTTATTTCAACTCAATTCACAACTCAATTCAACTTAATCCAAATTCATTCAGATTAATTCAACCTAATTGAACTTTAATTCAACTGGATTCCACCTATTTCAACTCAATTCTAAACTTAATTCAACTTCATTCGGATTAATTCAACCTAATTCAACTCAATTCATCTTAATTCAACTTCAATTAAACTGGATTCCACTTATTTCAACTCAATTCACAACTTAATTCAACTTCAATTAAACTGGATTCCACTTATTTCAACTCAATTCACAACTTAATTCAACTCAATTCATCTCAATTCAACTTCAATTAAACTGGATTCCACTTATTTCAACTCAATTCACAACTTAATTCAACTCAACAACTTAATTCAACTCAATTCATCTTAATTCAACTTCAATTAAACTGGATTCCACTTATTTCAACTCAATTCACAACTTAATTCAACTCCATTCACAACTTAATTCAACTCAATTCATCTTAATTCAACTTCAATTAAACTGGATTCCACTTATTTCAACTCAATTCACAACTTAATTCAACTTCAATTAAACTGGATTCCACTTATTTCAACTCAATTCACAACTTAATTCAAGGCAACTTCAATTAAACTGGATTCCACTTTTTTCAACTTAATTCAACTTAATTGAACTCAATTCACAACATATAATGCAACTTAATCCAGATTCATTCGTTTTTATTCATTTTTTATCCTTATTATTTTAGAACGTCCGCCTTAACACCGTGGCTTATTATTACTCGACGGAAAGTTTTAAGACCGTTTAATGACCCGTCTGTCCTGGACTACATGGGGACCAGAAAATTGGAATAAATTAGGAATTTTTTTTTCTCTCGGTGTATTTCTGTGTTTCTCAAATTGGTTAAAAAAAAATTATGCCAATAGGTTGATGTATTTTTGCATTTTGATAATAAGAAGATAAAGATCGTCGATCGAATTAATTAACTCTATTTTTTCTTGTCGGTCTGTCTGATATAGCGACACGTCGAATGTGGCGCCTAACCACACCTACAGAGACGACAATCGATCGTGGACAAAAAAAAAGAGAAAAAACAAAATTGAATTTAAAAAGATGTTAATCTGACTTATGTATTTTTCATGCGCGTTAACGAGGTGGAATGAATACGAGAAATGCAGAGTATACGGGACTCTACGCTCTTCTGAATTTCTCTGTTTCTCGTTGTCTTTTTGAATAAATACCCACGACTCGACAACTCTCGGTTCCAATTTGCATCGAGACGTCTTCCGCAGCCACACTTTTGCTGTTTGTTTTTGTTTTCTGATGCACAGTTCAGACCAAATCGTCAATTTAGATGAGAAATAACTAGAAAAAAATATTCGAAATCAATGACACCACCTTAAATCCAATATTATAATAGAAATTTAAAGTTTGATGATGATCTAAGTAGTCTCTCTTCGACACCATGCTATGACGTCCCTTTTTATCCTTTTTGGCGCCAAAATTGTGAATTCAGACGTCACGTCGAATCGTTTGTTCGTTCATTTCACTCTACTGCACTAATTCTGTTCAAAAGTGTGGTAATCATTTCACGATAATGATGAGAGTGACACATTCAAGATTTGAGTGATACATCCAGAATTACTCATTTGATGCAACGTAATTCTTTCAATTCAGGTTAATTCATCTTAATTTAATCGGATTATACGCTTATTTCAACTCAATGAAACCTAATTCAACTTTAATTCAACCGGATTACACTTATTTCAACTCAATTCAATTTGATTCAACTTAATTCATAATTCAATTCAATTGAACTTAATTCAACTTTAATTCAACCATATTCCACTTACTTCAACCCAATTCAACTCAATTGTCAACTTAATTCTCAACTTAATTCAACCGGATGCCATTTATTTCAAGTCAATTCAACTCAATTCTCAACCTAATACAACTTAATTCAACCGGATGCCATTTATTTCAAGTCAATTCAACTCAATTCTCAACCTAATACAACTTAATTCAACTTTAATTCAACCAGATTCCACTTACTTCAACTCAATTCAACTCAATTCTCAACTTAATTCTCAACTTAATTCAACCAGATTCCACTTACTTCAACTCAATTCAACTCAATTGTCAACTTAATTCTCAACTTAATTCAACCGGATGCCATTTATTTCAAGTCAATTCAACTCAATTCTCAACCTAATACAACTTAATTCAACCGGATGCCATTCATTTCAAGTCAATTCAACTCAATTCTCAACCTAATACAACTTAATTCAACCGGATGCCATTTATTTCAAGTCAATTCAACTCAATTCTCAACCTAATACATCTTAATTCAACTTTAATTCAACCAGATTCCACTTACTTCAACTCAATTCAACTCAATTCTCAACTTAATTCTCAACTTAATTCAACCAGATTCCACTTACTTCAACTCAATTCAACTCAATTGTCAACTTAATTCTCAACCGGATGCCATTTATTTCAAGTCAATTCAACTCAATTCTCAACCTAATACAACTTAATTCAACCGGATGCCATTCATTTCAAGTCAATTCAACTCAATTCTCAACCTAATACATCTTAATTCAACTTTAATTCAACCAGATTCCACTTACTTCAACTCAATTCAACTCAATTGTCAACTTAATTCTCAACCGGATGCCATTTATTTCAAGTCAATTCAACTCAATTCTCAACCTAATACAACTTAATTCAACCGGATGCCATTTATTTCAAGTCAATTCAACTCAATTCTCAACCTAATACAACTTAATTCAACCGGATGCCATTTATTTCAAGTCAATTCAACTCAATTCTCAACCTAATACAACTTAATTCAACTTTAATTCAACCAGATTCCACTTACTTCAACTCAATTCAACTCAATTCTCAACTTAATTCTCAACTTAATTCAACCAGATTCCACTTACTTCAACTCAATTCAACTCAATTGTCAACTTAATTCTCAACTTAATTCAACCGGATGCCATTTATTTCAAGTCAATTCAACTCAATTCTCAACCTAATACAACTTAATTCAACCGGATGCCATTCATTTCAAGTCAATTCAACTCAATTCTCAACCTAATACAACTTAATTCAACTTTAATTCAACCAGATTCCACTTACTTCAACTCAATTCAACTCAATTCTCAACTTAATTTTCAACTTAATTCAACCAGATTCCACTTACTTCAACTGAATTCAACTCAGTTCACAAGTTGATGAATTGACGTAAAAAAGTAGACTTTGGTTGGGAATTGTTCCACATTTTTTTCTCTGAGTTTGTAGAGATGAGAACCGGCAATAAATTCGGTCTGTGCGAGCATCCCCACAGGGAAGCCACCCGGTAGGTTGAAAATGGTTGTAAGCATGCCCTATTACGCGTTTAAACTGTATTACAATACAATGGACCGGCGATGACCCGCTCTATGTTAACCTTGAGTGTACTCAACATGCATGCTCTCCGCTACCGAGACTACTTCGAACACGAGTACCTTGGTAGCCACGGTATGAATCTGGCCGTGTGTTTTCGGACCACCGAAAGATACCGCGGTTCAAATCACCGTCGGAATTCTAATCGGTCGTTAAATTAATTATTATTTGATTAAAACGATTCCCTCGACCGGGGATCAGATCCGGTCTCTGAGGTTTCAACCATCGTTGTTGAATCGTTGTATCTCTAATGATGGTCAGTACTGCCTTTTACGAGTCTCTCCAGCATCCTCTCTCTCTCTCTCTCCCCCGAGTCCTTTGCTCTTGGACCTCTACCTCGCGGGTACGCGATAGTAGTTTGATAAAGGTATACCAGAGCGGTATTACTAACGCTTGACTTACTCCTTATTTTGTAACGTCCTCCCCCTGTCTTCTTCTTACCGGGTAATCGTCAATCTCTGATCGTCCGTTTCAGAATGCAAATGTATCATTATTCCAACTGTACCGAACAGAATTGATTCCGATAGATTGAAAACAAAAAATTGACAATCTCTTGTTGTTTTATCTGAGGGGGAAATAACTTAAGATTTGAGTCACGCATTGATTCTGAGGGTTGATATAATTGAGAACAACTCATTTAATGCAACCCAATTCTTTTAATTAAGGTTAATTCAACTTAAATTCAACTGGATTCCACTTATTTCAACTCAATTCAACTTAATTCTCGACTTAATTAAATTTGATTCAACTTGATTCAGATTAATTTGGATTAATTCAACCGGAATTCACTTAATTCAATTCAATTCAACTTAATTCCACTTATTTCAACTCAATTTAACTTGAGTCAACTCAACTCTAAACTTAATTCAACTTAATTCAGCTTAATCCAGAATTGAGTCAATTCAATTACAAACTTAATTCAACCTAATTCAACCTCAATAATTCAGGTAATTCTCTGTTGATTCGGGTAATTCTAATTGATTCAAGTGAATTATGAATTATTTCGTGGACCATTGACACGTCAATTCAACGAGTTATTTCCCCCCCTCGGTTTTATCTCAATAAATTTCGTTGAACAGAATCCAGGAGGATCTTTCGTTTCTTTCTCGACATATGATAGTCGGTAAATCAACCCACCTGGGTTTATCAGGTTCCCAAAACCTGAAGCATGGGAAGGCCGTGGTTCGTTGTTTTCCTCGAGGAAGGCGGGCGCCGAGATTCGGCTGGCCCTCGGTCTGCCGCTCTGACCCGTAATTATATGCTACACACGGCACTGAACCAGCCCACGGGATCAAGGGTCGAGGTTAGATGCATGCCGGGACACGCGATCGCGATATTGAAATAAGAATCGGAAAACAAAAAACAAACAAAAAAACTCACGACAAGTTTTTTCTTTCAAAAAGTCAATTTTTTTATGTGCAATGAACTTTGGATAAGATATAAATGTAAAAGAAACTCTGCAAAAATGTGTCATGAATCAGATTATTTGGAGGTTACGGCGCGACGCTGGCGCCACCATCGGCGTCTTCTTCTGGCGGCGCCACTTGTCTCTTCCCAGTCTATTTCTAACCTTGTTCCCACTGCGTTATCGTTCTGATATTGAGTTTATTGACGCTGTCGCAGTTATTGAACAAGCTAGACCACGTTTGATGATAGATTGCTCTGATTTAATGCCTGCGAATGTAATTATTATGAGCTAACGAAGAGTTCGGAGAGCGATGCTGGATATCAGTTCATCGGAGGGTGAATTTTAGCGTGGTCTCGTAGTCGCGTATGCTCTAGCGTAAAGTCCTCGGTCCAGTCGGGTAGCGAGAAGACCTGGAATTTTAATTAAGCTTTTTGCCGTAGTTCGTGTTTATGTTCGTTGCCGCTAGAATCTTACTTGTATCTTGAACTAGAAGATGTGCGACTGTGAGGGGATCCCGTCGCGCCTCGTATACATATCCTCCACCTAACCGTGGACGAAGCGAGCCTGGTGCTCCAACGCCGATGCTATACCGACTCGAAAGACTTACTGAGCAAAATTTATAAAACGGAAATGCGAATGCTGCTGTTGCTGCTGGTCTTACTGTCGCGACATGGCGGTGGAGAATTTATAATTAAATTCTAGAATAGCATAAGTAATCGACGGAAGAACACGGGGAAAATAATTAATTGGAGCAATTAAGCGAACTCGGACGGAAATCACAAAAAGTTAGCGTAAGATTGATCCGTCAATCGATTAATTGACATTCCAGAACCGAGTACAAATTTTAAAAAATGTCATTCTAAAGCGTCTACTAATCTACTAATCAAAGAATGAAGAAATCAAAAAGCTCGTATCATCAACCAAAAAAAAAAAAAAGAACATGATAACCTAGGTCAATCAATGACCGATGAAAATAATAAAATCAAAAACCTCGAGTGATCAATGATTTGTAAAAATAATTGATCAATCACGTTGGTTTAATGAACAAAGAAACCTTGAATAATTGATTTATCGATAAGAAAAAAATCTATCAAACATTCAATCTATTGGTCGAAGGAATAATTGATCAGAAACGTTGGTTCATTTACTGATTGAGGAAACAACGAATGAGAAACTTGGATTGGTCGATTTGAATCGATGGAATTTGTATCGAATTCTGTATCGAAATAAGATCCAGAATTTTGAACAGCTGATGCAATTTCATCAACTTAAATTTTTCGCGTTTCGCGTGCAGGTCTTCTTCAATATGCACTCCACTCTCGTCGACTAAAAGTGCAGAAAGTTGAGGCGAAAAATTCGCATCAAAAATCGCACATGTGCGCATGAAGGAATCGGTGTCAAGACTCTCAAGCTGAAAATCTAGTTCCTCATTTAGTCATATATGTGACGTTATAAACGCGAATCAACTCGTCAGGTTTCTTCACTCCTCAATGAGAGACGATTTTTTTCTTCTGCTTCAACTTTCCGTTTCCCCGGTTCCAGGAATATGAAGAGAAAATTATTGCAATCATCTCGGTCATAAAAAGTTGAGTTTTCACTAAATTTTGAATAAAATCCCTTCCACCTATTTTTTGTCCGCACATATCGAGAGGACGAGTAGCCTGATTTAGATGATTTTGGTCTCAATCGACGCCATTTTTCCCAAACTCAGAATTGATCAGATTTTGGCTTTGATCGGTTTGGTAATTTTCAAACTATTCAAAAAACAAAATTATCAAAAGTTATATCAAAATTACGATCTTTTGATAACGAATCAACGGATTTGGATAAAAACTATTATCGAAAGATTTTTTGGATCACTGATCACGAATCTGAAGCCAAATTAAAAAATAAATATCTATATTCTGATTGAATGTTTTTTGGGTTGCTGATAACGAATTTGCCCTTGAATGAATAATGATAATAATATCTTTGGGCTTAAAAACTAAAAAACAAAAAAATTAAAAAAACGGGAAATTCAAAATCAGCCTAAATCAGCTTTTTTTTGCACCAACCGTGGGCTAAAAAAAAATCGTTGAAAATGAAGCGGTATAGATGAGAAGCTCGCGTAAGATGTATGATAAAAGCAAGTCTTGATTTCTTATCTATGAAAATCAAGTCATAACGGTGTTGGGTACAGGGGGGGGGGGATCAACGGTGGAACGGCTGAGATAAGTAATAGCTTTGGACATCAGCACATCGTCATAATCTTAAGGGGTCTTTGGGACACACCCACCATTATTGGTCAGGTGCGCGGTCTTCGACTTTATTATAACCATTAACGGAATTTCTATACTCTATTATTTCATGCGGTCTGGTCGCTCAAAAACGCTAAGTAGACACCCGACCATGATATACACGGGGGCGAATCGTTTTTATAATATAATTTCTCATCAAAAATGGGAAATCGAATCAAATTCCTCTTCTGTCTCTCATCCTCCGATTTTCTGTCGATAATTTATCTCCCAAATTCTGATCCCTTTTGCTACAATCTTTTCAATCTCGCAAGTCGCAACCTCATCTTCTATCCAAATCCATGGGCTGTAATTTCAAAACATAAATTTGATTTCTATTCTGCAAAATGAAGCTCGAATTGTGTGCTTCTGAATCTCCGAATAGGACCGCTCGAAGCCTCCCCCCACCAACAGCTCGCTCGCTAAGTGTCCAAGCGCTCGTGAACACAAAAGTGGTGGGGGAAGCGCTCGAGCATGGATCAGGAGAAGCGGCCTTATTCTTAGAGGCCCTATTCGGAGGTTCTGCTGTATTTTCAATTCTGAGTACTCCGGAAAGGCGCTTAATCCATTTGAAAGTTTCAACACCGTGTAGCAATCGAGTACCTCGCGATTTTCATCAGGGCCAATATTTTCTCACGAGCTTAAATGTCTACCGCCTCGTGCAAGTCTGTTTTAAAGTCGTTGGTAGACGGGGTTCGGGTTGTGGGCGTTCAAGGCCCGGGGCCTAATCACAGGCTGGGCCTCATACTCGCGAACGTACCAGTTAAAGTTTAAAGTATGTCCGTAATATGCATGGGAAAAGTGAGGTGTTTTTCGTTGTGTTTACAGTTTTTTGACTTATTCGATATTCCATTCGGCTTCTGTCGTTTTTTTTAACTTCCCGTTTCTCTGTTTTCAGAGAAAAAAGGAAGTTATTGTGATCACCCCGAAAATGAAAAGCTGAGTTTTCACTAAATCTTCACGTTTCGAGGTCCAAAGAATCACCTCCGACTATTTTCAGTTTGACGTCTGGTGTGTGTGTGTGTGTATGTGCGTGACCACATTTTTGTCCGCGCGATATCTCGAGAACGCGTGGTCGGATTTCGATCAACTTGGGCTCAATCGACGTGGCTTTTCTTAACTTAGAACTGATTAGATTTTGGCTTCGATCGGATTAGTACTTTTTTAACCATTCGAATAACAAAATTCTAAAAATCGCAACAAAAATGACGATATCTTGAGAACGAATCAACGGATTTCAATGAAATTTGGTACCATATGATTTTTTGGACCGCTGATCACGAATCTGAAGTCAGTTTTGCAAAATTTTCATTTGGCGTATTCGATATGCTGCAAAAAAACTAAAAACATTTGGATTTGGATGAAACTTGGTACTCGTAGGTTTTTTGGGTCACTGATCACGAATCTGAAGTCAGATCAGCGAAATTCAAAATGGCGAGTCCGATTTGCTGGGTGAAATACTAAGAACATTCGAAATCTTACGGAAATTTGTACTCGAAGGTTTTTTGAACCGCTGATCAAGAATCTGAGGTCAGATTTACAAATTTCAAAATAGCTGAGAACAAAATAAATAACGGGAAGTTCGAAGGCTGGCTCATAGTCAGCCCAATCCCGCTTGTTTATCACGGTCTCATTCGCACCAACGTAGGAATTTTCATGGTTCCGTTATCGATCGATAAAATGTGCAATTTCGTTCCTCAAGATCATGAGCATGTTGCCAAGAAACTCTTTGCTTACACTTTCACGGTCGATCAATCCCGCGCGTTTTCATCCGGGACGCTGTCAAGAGTGAACCGAGTAAAGCGAAATCTGTACGGTAAAGTGGATGTACCGATGATATTTATTAGGATGCAAGCTCAGGCCCGAAGGGCTGCGGATCCGGATGGAGAATCCATTTCGCGATAGCAATTCTGAATACGGTATCAGTCCCTTTCTCGATACAGAATACATATTCATATTCACTCGTCTCTCGAGTATCTTCAAGTCTTCAAAATTGATTAGAATTTTCTGAAATTGTTTGCTTCTTTTTAGTTCCTCAAAATATTTTGTCATTTTCTTGAATCTCTCGCCATTTTTCGCAGTCTTCTGTCATTCGTGAATTTTTTGTTTTCATCTCAAGTATCTAGAATTTCTTGATTTCTTCTCTTCTATATTTCGGAATTTTTCTGTTCAGAATTCTTCGTGATTTTTTCACCGAATGAGCTTGAAAAGTCGGAAGTGACTCGTGGACGTGAACAATTCCTCGTCCCCATTCTCATTCTCATTCCCATCATCTTCATCGAGCAAATAGAAATATAAAACCGCGTTCCACTCGCCCCGGTCATGAGGAACGGTTCCGTGTCGTGAAGATCAGTCGATGCAATTCTTCTCGAGTCGCATAGTCGTGCAGTTCGCTGTGGCTACCGTTCTTGCAATACATCTTGATGCAGTCGTGCAATGCAATGAGATCACCGATCGTTACTCACCGTGGGTGGTTTCGATCGGATGATTCTACAATATTTTCTATTCATTTTTTTGAATCATAGTTTTGAAGAGGCGTGTACGGCGATACTGTCCAACTTTTCGAAATTCCTTTTTCTTTTCCAATCATGTCCTTCGTCGCGAGAAGATTCATGGACAACAATGCGAACTTTATCGAGGGTTTAAACGATTAATTACAGTTGCGTGTCTGGTAGACGTCAGCCCGTCGTACGTACCGGCTTGTTCAAATTTTTAACGGAATCGTATCCCACCATGTTATTGTTAATTAATGTACTAGTTTCACCTTATAGCACGAACACCCCTCGTACGGAGTTCCTGGAATATTACCGACTGACCGCGGATAATAACTCACGATCTTATTTCCATGCGGCTACAGGGTGGCCCAAAGACTGTAAGGCTCGACTATCATTCACACGCTATCCCAATACCTTCGAAAACCACTTTAATTCCAATCAGAATGAACTGTTGCCACCTTCTTTTGCCTGTATCTCACTTCCGGTTTATCCTAGGTGAAAAGTGATTCGGATCGATTTTGAAGCTTATGAAGTTTCCTACCAAAAAGTTGGTTACAGTTTTTCCGGTACAATAGACCGTTCAAAAGATACAGCCTCATCAAAAGTTAGGGACAAAAAGAATTCTATGGATTCTACTTTTTTTGCAGATATCTCACTTCCTGTTGATCGTACATAAAAAGTGATGGAAACTAATTTTGAAGATAATGAAATTTCCTACAAATAATCTCTGCATAGTTTTTCCCGTACAACTGACTGTTCGAAAGATATACAGCCTCAAACCTTGACTACACGATCCAAAGTTAGGATCAAAACGAATTATATAGATTTTATCTCACTTCTGGTTGATCGTAGATGAAAAATGATGAAGACTAATTTTGAAGACCACAAAATTCTCTACATAAGATCTTTGAACAGTTTTTTCTGTAGAATCAATCGTTCAGAAGATACAGACGCTGAAACCTCAGGATCAAAAAGAATTCCGTAGATTCTACTTTTTCGTAGATATCTCACTTCCAGTAGCTCCCAGCTATAAAACTATGATTACCGATTTTGAAGATAAAAAAATTTTCTACAAAAAATCTCGTAACAGTTTTTCGCGTAGAGTTGACGGTTTGAGGGCTATAAAGGCTTGAATGGAATCGCGACGACTCCGAGAGCCAATTCAATCTACGAATTTAACGATTTTTTTTATATATATCCCAGAGTGATAAGCGATGAAATTACCGGGTCTGAAGGATGGTTTGATCTCGTTTTACAGGTCCACCACACACGGCGTGGAAGTCCGGACGATATCGAAAGAGTCATTAACGCGTCACACAGAGGGATATAGCCTGCAGTAAAAGTCGTGATGACAGTCAGATTGAAACCCGGAATACGAGAAGATGCGTCGGAAATTAAAAGGTCACCCTGACTTTTGATTATATTAAAGAGAAGATAATAAAAAAAAATACACGGACGCGATATGTGCTTTGGACGTGACAGAATAGCACTAAAAGATGCAACCTGGATAATCGAAGAGGGTGCGATGCTGAAACACTTCGTGCTTCTGCACAACATTCTCAAACCGCCATCCGCAACTTATACGGATCATAACGAAAGCATGGGAATGCTGTTGCCTGACGAAACGTACGAGGAGCGTGGATCAGGTTCCAGGCACAGTTCGTCACCGTCAACCAGCACCGATAATGATTCAATCGGAGAGAATGACCCCGTCGACAGGGCCACGGCTCTAGCCGATCTCAAGAGATGCGACGATTTTTTAAAACGACATGGCATTCGTCCCGAATTCTTCTGCAGGCACAGAGAACGACTCGCCCTCCAGGCCTGGCTCCTCCAGAGGTCTCCCTCGTCGGACCTTACACGACCCGAAGGTAAGCTCGCGATGCACTGATTTTGCCTCGGTATTGGTTTCTCTCCTCTCTCCTCTCTTCGAAAGCCGCATCACGGACACCCCTCGTCACGTTCCAATCTCTATCTCCGGCATGTGTACATAACCAATGGCTATCGAGCTGTCAGGTAGTGCAGTGACACTGTCCGGTTTACTAACGCTGATCATGTAGCTTGATGAGAACAGTTATGCCACAGAGAGAGGACCTTTTTTGTGTACACTGCTTTTTTTCTCTCTCTTTCTTTGGGATGAGTCTTTTTTTTTTTTTTTAAAGAGCCATGAGAAGAATATTTGACACCGCACGTGTGCAGGCGGAAGGTCATTCAATTTTTCAAATCACGTACCATCGTTGATTGTGGTTCGGAAGAAATGATTAAATGTTGATTGAAATCGGGTAACATTGAAAATCGGTCCAAATTATTCGTGTATTTATTGACAAATAGAAGAAAATTGGTTACATTCGTTCGAAGTTGAATCCAAACGGAGGAAATATCTAAGAATCGTTCAAGCTGCTTTGGACATGGTGAAAATAATTTTTAAGTGGTAAAAAAATGTTTCGAAATTATTTGTCAACACTAAGACATGAAATTAAATTCAATGGCACCGGTTGAAATCGCGTTTTGATCATTCGAAATCACTTCAAAATTAGATAAGGTTTCCAAAAGTCATGATAAAATGGTCTCAGATAGAAAAAAAAGGGAGTCACTACATAAGGAAATTCCCCAAAATGTCGAAAGATCGAGAGTTGAAGAAAAAAATAATAATTGTCTATAAAAAAAATCGTTTTTGATCACATAATTTCTGCATCAATTTTATCCTGAAAAATATTTTTCACAAATTCCGAATCACCCCGCATCTCTAGCATTTCGGTGCCCATCAGTCATGAACCGAAATAACCTGTCAATCAATCCATATAATTGTCGCGGTTACAGTTGAAACATCCTGATCCTGACAGTCGTCGAGTTTTTACGCGAATCCAATTTGGCAAACGATCGAAAGACGCGGTGACGCAGGATCTCGAATACGTCATATTCACGACGATGCCTATCCAAGGCATGCGTGAATAACGATTGTCAATTTCTCTGAAAAATCTTCATACACGTCGTCACCTTCGAGTCGTTTCGCGAAGAAAGACAGAATTTGAATTTGTTATCTCAGAAACTCGAAAATTAGTTTGAAAAATCTCCTCTCGAGCCTTCAGGTACGATAGGAGTCCTCGAGATTTTGGCTTTCGAGGATGTAATCCTCGCGAGTGAAAGCGGATACTGTAATAGACAAAAGGACACCCTCGTACCCCATGCCTTCAGGGTTGATCCGAAAAGCAACGGAAAGGTTAACGGAATACAAAGACTCGTGGTTGTGTGTATCAAGCCGGGATGCACACAGTGAAGGGTTTATATGGTATTATATTACGTTCCCTACCGGATCTTTGTATCTGACCGGCGCATCATTGAGAGTTCTGGCTATGAGGTTTTTGTTCGGTTTGATATCGTACCTGGTTCGTGTAATAAATCAACAGAAACATAATTAACAACGATAGACAGAATAATGCCGGCAGCATGACGTCCGTCGTTTGTAATTACGGAAATAACAAATTACATCAGGGACCGAGTTACTATTTCGTTACCATTCTACGAAAGCCTAAAATCTACCATCGGTAGAACCGTTGTTACGTTCCTGGAACGAGTATCCATCCGAAGCACAGCTGTTAGAGAAGAAGCTATTCGAATTGAATAAAAATCAGTTGGATGAACATTACGAGAGGACAGGTGGTTGAAGGAGGTGATCACGAGTTCCGGAAGATGTGAAAAACTCGAGGAATGGAAAATAAAATTTCAAATGACGAAATGAACAGCGTGAAATCACTTCACCTTGTTTCAGACTGACAATGACCCATTACTCATTAGCACTCTCTACGTCCGCGTCGCGGGGGCAAAAAGCAGGGCAGAAAACAACCTGCCAACACCGTTAATGGTATACCGTGAGCAAAACATTCGACGAAACACGCGTGAACGCATAAATCACTTTTGCACGTTGCTTGTGCGTCCCGTGCGCATCACACACCAAGCAAGAGGCTCCAGCATATATCGACATGAAAAATTGGAATACAAATTTACGAAAAAGGAAACGGTTTTCATAAGCGAATCAATTTTATCATCCATCAAGAATCAATCATTTTCTTCAATACCGAGTTTTTACTCAGAAAAATTGTTTATTGAAGCAATAATTTCATCATAGGTGGCAAAATATACCCTAATGGTGTTATAGGCTCCAAAAATACGTTTTTTTACCTTTTACCACCGGTATTTAAACGTTTTTTTAGACTTGTTCAAGGATTTTTTTCTGGATTAAATTGTTGCTCTATTGAATCTTTCTGAAGTTTTCACTGTAATCGATGAAAAACGTGTAAAAATCGCGTTACAAAACTATGAGGATAAGAATTCTTAGGTATACTGGTCCTTTTTTTCGAAACCGACTGGTATACGCAAGAATTCTTATCCTCCTTATCAGAAAATTTGTATTTCTGACCCCTTAATTTTTTTTCTTCTTCTCCAACTCTGAAAATTTTCGAAAAAAAAGGAGAAAAAAATTGACAGAATTAGCACAGTCAAAGAATGAAGTGTTTCATGAAAAGTACTTCATTAGTTAACCGCATTGTAAAGCACTTTGGAATTTCTTGGAATCGATCACCAAGAAAAATAACTTCAAACGATGCTTTTTTCATGTCTTTGACGCTACTGACGTTTCTCTCCATCAATTATATACCTCGAATGTTGGTCATTTATGGAATCCTTCTGAAAGCATATCCGTGTATCAAGCTATAAAAATCGTACGCTCAATCCAGCCCCAACAGATTCTCTGCTTCGGAAGTGTTTTGTACTAAACCAGAGAGAGACCCCAAAAAACGATTTCTCTTAATTCATTGGAGTGACTATTCACTCTCAAAGAGTGAAAATCGTGCCGGTGGGAGCAGGAGTGACTGCAAAGAATGACTAGTCACTTGATAAGGGTTAAAAAGTCACTAATTCAAGAGTGAAAAATCGTGCCAGTCGGAAAAGAGCGAATAGTCACTCGAAAGAATTTAGAGAGATCATGACTTACGATATGGGGTGCGAACACGTAAGATACGTGGAGTGTTATTGAACCAGGTCCCACCGTTTCGTCGTTATCGTGTCCGTAGTCGTTCCGTTTCGCTGACATTATGTAATTAGACAATCTCAACCCTGGATGTAGGCATAATCTAATTTTCTAATCGCAGGTGAACCTAAGAAAATTGCATAGTTTGAAAGCTGCCGCAATTATTCTACCCCGCCCACACCCTACCCTCACGGTATGTTTCTAACCGGCAACAATGGCACAGTAATTAACAATTAGGTATCTACGCGATGATAATTATACACCCAACGTGCTCAACTTTGATATATACTGCGATTCTGTTTACGCGAGAACAAACCATCCACTTTTCTCCGTCTTACGTTACATTCGCGGTATACAGGCGGTATATCAAACCGTTTTACATAGCATCCCACACAACACACGATATCCAGTGGATGATCCTATGTAGGTCCAACAAATATCCAGGATATATGAAATATCCCTGCGACGTTTGGAATATCCAGACTCCATCAAATATTGTGGGGACATCCATGAATCATCCAATTATCATGCATGTATTGCGAGGATATACTGGGACCTAAAAACCTGATTCACGTATCCTTTTCCTTGAAAACCTTCACGTGCTGCAATTTTCGATAAATTTTTGTAAATCCTCACGATAGCCTCTCAAAGCCTCCGAACGTATTTTGGAATGTCCCGAATGGTCCGAAAGATGTCTCAAAATGTCCTATGGATATCTAATTAAAACATCCTCAGGACGGTCCAAAGGGCGGACATCTGGGGATCCATGGTATATCCAATGGTCATCCATAGGACTATTCTGGACATTTCATGGATATCCAGCATATCCCGAAAAAATATCCAAAGGATATTATAGGTACGTCATTGTGTTGTGTGGGATTATTTCCATGCTGCGAACTCGAAGAGGCCCCCCTGCCAGCCTGTCGAAAAAAAAGTTAATCTAAGTCTTGTCCCACACAACACAATGACGTACCTATAATATCCTTTGGATATTTTTTCGGGATATGCTGGATATCCATGGAATGTCCAGAATAGTCCTATGGATGGCCATTGGATATACTATGGATCCCCAGATGTCCGCCCCTTGGACCGTCCTGAGGATGTTTTGATTAGATATCCATAGGACATTTTGAGACATCTTTCGGACCATTCGGGACATTCCAAAATACGTTCGGGGACTTTGAGAGGCTATCGTGAGGACTTACAAAAATTTATCGAAAATTGCAGCACGTAAAGGTTTTCAAGGAAAAGGATACGTGAATCAGGTTTTTAGGTCCCAGTATATCCTCGCAAGACATGCATGATAATTGGATGATTCATGGATGTCCCCACAATATTTGATGGAGTTTGGATATTCCAAACATCGCAGGGATATTTCATATATCCTGGATATTTGTTGGACCTACATAGGATCATCCACTGGATATCGTGTGTCGTGTGGGGTCTTAACCCTTAAGGATGTATTGGCCGTACAATCTCAATCAAAAATGATTCTCGTCGGCAAATTGAGTACTTCATGATAAGATAAAAATCGGAAAAAAATCAAACATGATAAAGATGATAAGAGTATTCATTTTGAATAATAATAATACCTGAAAGTTATCAATAAATTATTTAAACAAAACGTTGTTTCACAAATTCTCTAGTAACGTTATTTTTTTTCATCTCAAATAAATGCCCTAATTTTTCTGAACACAAATGCATTTTTTAAGAATTTTTTCACTATTTTGAAATTTCCGTTTTCGAAAACTTGTAAAGGCTGTATTTACGAAACTATTTGTTCCACGCTCCGAAAACTTCGGAATTGTAATCTACATAGTTTTCACAGAAACATATCCAAAATTCAGATTTTTTTTCCATTTTTTAAAACTTGGAAATTTTCGAAAACGGAAATTTCAAAATAGTGACAAAATTCTTAAAAAATTCATGTGTATTCAGAAAAATTAGGGCATTCATTTGAGATGAAAAGAAATAACGTCACCAGAAAATTTGTTAAACATTGTTTTGTTTAAACAATTTATTGATAACTTTTGGGCATTATTATTATTCAAAATTATTACTTTGATCGTCTTGATTGTGGTTGATTTTTTTCCGATTTTTATCCTATCCCGAAGTAACTAATATTCTCGACGAGAATCACTTTTGGTTCAGGTTGTACGGCCAATACATCTTTAAAGACGTCTTTTGGTCTCTTATAGACGTCTTGGAGTGGTGAGAAAAGATTTAGACGTCAAAAGTAGGAGATTTGACGACCATACGACGACTTTAAGTTCTGTGCTTCTGTAACTTCGACTTCCGCTGGACCGAGTGGGACGAGAACGGTGATTGAATGTTGCCAATGCGTTTCTAGGTGAAACGTGACACATACACCGGGTGTTCGAAAAATGATTCGGTGGAGGGCAGCCGAAGGCGATCAATCATGGAATATGGTGCTGTGGTAGGCGCCCGGTTACGCTTACAAATTACAAATCACGATGTGGCTGTGGTGGGAGGAGGGTCTCTGCGCGGGAGGACTAAATTTCCATAACAAACGGGACATATTAAATTATTCATCGAACGGAAAATATAATTTTTGAATTGCGAATTCACCGGCTATATGTAGCGGAGTAGTGTGTGTATAGCACGGAAGCAACGCGCTTCTACCACTTTCCGGGGTACGCGGTAACTCCCCGGCATTGTTGCGGAAGGTTCACAATTTTCAATGGATTCAGACCGAATTCGCATTGATAATATGGAATAAACATTTTTTTTCGAAAATTAGTAGAATTGATACGGAATTTTTTGACAGACATTTTCCAAAACTGCGTCATCAATTTTCGAAAGAAAATAATAATCGCACAATCTGGAACAGCTTACTTCCCAAGTATAAATCGACTCTTAATGGGGAAAAACATCCAGAGCCCTGCTAGAGCCTTACTATAGGCCCTGGATAGTTTTTCCCATTTTGTTTTTCCAAGAAGGGCTAAATTTCAGTTCACATGATGTGTGAACTTCTTTTATCTAGTAGGAATATAAAATTGCTTTTTCTTAAATGCACTAATTTCAGTGAAAAGTTGCTTTAATCCTTTTCTGAAACATGTCTTCTCGAGACGAGACTAAATTTCATTCGCATTGATTCCCAATTGCTTGAGAATAGAGACACGGATTGTGATGAAAAATGCCCCTTGAAAATTGTTTTTTACGCTGCTGATGATGAATCCATGGTCGAATTTCCAAAATTGGTTCTGTGTCACAAACTTGAGAATTAAGATCGAACTTCGAGGACTGGGATATGAAGTAGGTTCAGTCTAAAAACGGTTGTTTTTTATTCTCCTTGAAAAAACACCACTTTTCAATCATGCATCAGTTACTTCAGAAATTCTTCTTCTTAAAAGAACCCTAACGCACGTTCTCCACGAAATGTTAAATCCATCGACGCTCTGGAATGTCTCATGGAAAATCTGACCCAGTGTTCGATGAAATAAAGCGAAAGGGACTCGTTTAAACGGTAGCTGATCATCGGATCAGAAGTTCTTTGACGACGGTTGAGGGTGTCTAAATGAGGCGAAGTGAACCGTGATCGGTAAATCAGTCTTGATCACGTTATTCAACATCTTATTTCGGTCCAGTTCCTCCGACTATCTGCTCAGCTTCTTAGAAAATCTTTCCCATGTACAGCTGAAAATTACCTGCTTCAGATCCTCGGAAATTTCATCTTTTTTTTTTTTTTGTTCTTGTTCTCTTCCAGTATCAAAGTTTTCGTCACATCAAAGGACAGTAATTTTTTTATCCTCTTAACGACGAAGACTTGGGATCAAAATTAAACGCTATCCCGTTTGATGTCGTAGCGGTTTAAGGTTTTATGTATGAAGAAGCAGTAAATACTCAGGGTCCCAAAATCCTCGTCTCCGTCTCTCGTTGTCTCGCACTCGTCTCCTCTCTCCTTTCCACCTCCTCTGCGAGAAGACAATTTCGATAATTACTTGGGTCGTATTCGACGTATCGGTACTCAGATAACGCGGTGCTCCTCGCACTCAAACCGGCCTGAAGGGTAACCCTGGCTGTGTTACTTCGAACAAAACCACTAATGCCGAGGTGAAATTGCGTCGAGAGGAAGATTAGCTTATCTAAGCGCTTTAGAAACGCGTCGCTGCCTCAGTCGGCACCGCGAAACCGCCTCAGGAAACGATCGCCCGAAAAAAATCAACGAACGTTAAAATTAATACCAACAAAAAACCAGCAGCTGTTCCGCCACAAGGCTTCAAGATTAATGTTTTCGTTTGATAATAGTTATTCAGAATTGTAGCAGATGTGACGGAAATATCATAAATAGAAATGACAGAAATATTGATAGTTGAAGCAGAAGTAACAGAAATGACAGAAATGTTGATAGTTGGAGCAGAAGTAACAAAAATGTCACCAACAGTAGCAGAAATCACAGAAATATTGATATATGAAGCAGAAATAACAATCATGTCACCGACAGCAGCAGAATTAACATAAATATTGATATGTGAAGCAGAAATAACAATCATGTCACCAACAGTAGCAGAAATAACAGAAATATTGATATATGAAGCAGAAATAACAATCATGTCACCGACAGCAGCAGAATTAACATAAATATTGAAATATGAAGCAGAAATAACAATCATGTCACCAACAGTAGCAGAAATAACATATTGAATATGAAGCAGATAACAATGTCACCAATGAAGCAGAAATAACAATCATGTCACCAACAGTAGCAGAAATAACATGAATATTGAAATATGAAGCAGAAATAACAATCATGTCACCAACAGTAGCAGAAATAACAGAAATATTGATATATGAAGCAGAAATAACAATCATGTCACCAACAGTAGCAGAAAAAAAGAAATATTGACACTTGAAGCAGAAGTAACAAAAATGTCACCAACAGTAGCAGAAATGACAGAAATATTGACACTTGAAGCAGAAATAACAATCATGTCACCAACAGTCGCAGAAAAAAAGAAATATTGACATTTGAAGCTTAAGTAACAAAAATGTCACCAACAGTAGCAGAAATCACAGAAATATTGATATATGAAGCAGAAATAACAATCATGTCACCGACAGCAGCAGAATTAACATGAATATTGATGTATGAAGCAGAAATAATAATCATGTCACCAACAATAGCAGAAATAACAGAAATATTGATATATGAAGCAGAAATAACAATCATGTCACCGACAGTAGCAAAAATAACAGAAATATTGATATTCGAAGAAGAAATAACAGTCATGTCACCAACAGTGGCAGAAAAAAAGAAATATTGACATTTGAAGCAGAAGTAACAAAAATGTCACCAACAGTAGCAGAAATAACAGAAATGTCGATATTTGAGGCAAAAATATCACGAACAGTAGCAAAAATAACAAGCAAACTCACCAACAGTAGCAGAAATAACAAAAATATTGTCAATATGACATAATAACGATGATGGCTTTTAAGATGTGACAATTGAGAACTTCTGGACATCCGATTTGATACATTGTATACATGACGATGCGATGATGGTAAAGTGGATGATTCCTTTTCTACACGGTTTGAACAGACACACAGAAGTCGAGAAGCACACCTTGCTGGACCGGAATCTGGGTTCGCGTCTGTGAAGTGGTACCAGCACACCTCGTTACGATTGTCTCTGATCTTCGTCTGCTATCCTTATTTCAAGACGAAGACAGTCTCTTGCACGGTCCGCTGGCACAATGTGCCCCGAGTTTATCCTCCTTTCATCAAATCCTCGAACGATGAAAATCTGTTGGAACATGCTAGGATCGTTTAGCCCCTCGGTCTTCTGGTGGTCATGCGTTGTATTTGCTCTTAGGAATCGGTTTCATTCCATCGATTGTCCAATGTTCCTCGGTCGACAGTATTCAGCTCCTGCGTTTCCATGTTCTCGAGTACGCAGGTAGTCCTCGTTTGCTTTGCCCGGTTGTCACTGTTCTCCACGTAATTGGAATCCGCTGGTTACCAATTGGATCCTCGAAGTCAGTAATCGTCAATCTTTATGCCGATCGGTTTATGCGGCATTGAGGCCCCCATTAGAATTGTCAGCGAGAGTCAAAGTTGTGGAAGAATTCCTTCATTTGTGTCACCAAACGTTATGGTTCCTGATATTTTCGAGTCTGTTATCCTGGCAAGAAATAACCCGATGGTTCATAAATTCCTGGTCCGAGATCTGCGGAATTAATATCCTCCGCTCTTCTGTATCGAATATATATTCGGCGAGTCAGTTTTTCATCCCGTAAAATCCCCTCGTTAAATGTGAGGTTTGTCCAAGTTGTTATATACCTGGGAGTCCACCGTCCGCGTTTCCTGGACGATTTGCCTTTGATTCCGTTAGTGGCATCGACTTACGGGAACTTTCAAAGCAACCAAACCGTCGCAAAAAAGTCGAGTTCGGGCCCGAATCGAGAATCCCGGGTTTCGGTTGTCGGCCCTTGGGCCTCTTCACTGGACCATCCGTCACTCGGTGACACCACGCCAATGCGTTTTTGTCCCTCAAGGCCCACATTTCTGATACCCGCTCCGAGACCCTCCCCCCCCCCCACCCGAACCGCCGCGTCAAACAAATCCCACATTTTTCTCCCAAACGACTCATGTGTTTCGTAGGTTTTCTTCGTCACATCATCCTGAAGTCTAGATCTAGAAAAAAGACGATCCTACTTCTGATCAGGATATTGATGAGAAAGAAAAGCCAAAAGACACACTGATGTCAGTTCACAGTCTGGTGCCCATTTTGTCTTGATCGGTTGAGCCCTCCATCGGTATTTGCATCATGTACCGACTCGTATCGACCGTAGGTACTGTAGGCCTGACCGATCGGATGGTGTTCGCAATACGGGATCGGCAGCCTGCCTTACCGACTCGAAGTTACGTCGAAGGGTCTATGTCCGAGGTCTTACGACCCGGACTTCCTCCACCACGCTTTCTCCCGGGTTCCTCCAAGTAGGTATAGGAGGTACTGAAATGGTGAATACATAGAACCTGTTTCGAGCTACCTGCCGCATCTGATCGGCATTCACAACGATATTCGTATCTCGACTATTGTGGGGTAATGACGATCACACATGAAAGATTTCCTTGCTGAGCGAACTTCGCGTGTTCAGAATCGAGGATTGCGGTGTTGTGGAGACTTGAGACAACCAACGCGTTGAGTATCGGGTCCAGGGTTATAATTTCGATCTGGAGCCTGCGAGAGGAATCCAACATGGCCGTCGTACGGCAGGCGTCCCTGTCCCTGTCTGTGTCGTAAACAAA
This sequence comes from Euura lappo, assembly GCA_018257835.1. Classification (NCBI taxonomy): domain Eukaryota; kingdom Metazoa; phylum Arthropoda; class Insecta; order Hymenoptera; family Tenthredinidae; genus Euura; species Euura lappo. The sequence continues at coordinate 88,546 of JAEUYN010001842.1, forward strand.
ACACAGTTCATTCGTCTCTCTCATTTTCCATTAGCCCCTGGTTTCTCCCGATGGTACCGTCCTTGTCCTTGATGCGAGTCGCCCTGCACAAGACATCCAGATATACTCGTGGAGGCCGACGCGCATATTCACTGCAGCTACTCGGTTTTCGGTAATAAAAAAAAAAATAGTGACATGTTGCCTCCATAGAAACACGGCTAGAGACATCGACGCCTGGGCCGGAGGTCGAGATACCCGAAGAGTCAGCTTCTTCTTTACGATATTCAAGTATAATTACACACCTGCGCAGCTAGAATGTCAGTGGATATTTCTTCATCCGGTATTCTAAGGTCCTAAAAATATCGTCCGTGCAGCATCTCTGGCCGCGCGGGTCCATTCCACGGACCTCGGGCAAGTCCCCCTCCTTCCGTCCTCCGGTCCACCAGCACCAACACATAGGAAGGGGCCCCTTCGTTGCCGGGTTGAACGGTTCGGAGTTCGTACCGTCTGTTTGCTAACTCCTGCGGTCATCGCGCGGCCGGACCCCGGGGCCTCTCTCTCCTCTCAGGTGGGACCAGGTAAAAAGTTACTACGAACCTGCCGTAGAAGAGATAGGGCGCTAGCAGGGCTCTTGGAGGTGGGCTGTGTGGGATGTGGGCAACAATGACGCCCAGCAGTTGAGCGCGGTGGCTCAAACTTCGAGCTGTGTGTCTAAGCTGCGTGTGTTTAATATTTTTCACTTTTTTACAATAAAAAACAAAAATTAGTGAGCTTGTGATGGTGACAAATTGTGAACAGTGACAGTGACGTTTTTGGATACCGTTATACGAGGGGTTGATAGGTCGAATGATGTGAACCCTATTATGGATCAGTCATAGGATTCCGGACAACATCGACTCTGCTTCATCTCTATATCGTCATGTGCGAGTGTGATGGGGAATGTGGAGAGGCAGATATCCCGAGAGTGTCTTAAATTCATCATCATCACTGGATAATTAAATATAATTCGAGATGGCCACGTTAGGCCTCTCCAAGGTTTTCATATTGGACAAGTACTTTACGGAATTACAAAAGTTTTGGGAAACTGAAAAGAAGCTACAAGGTATAACCGAGTCATTTGACACAAAATCAAGTACGATTAAATTCTTACCGTCAGTCTTTGTTTCCGTGGTTATAATTCCGCGGTATACTGGTTAGTTTAAAAATAAACGGAACCTCGAGGCTGTGGTAGCGGTTTTAAAAGTCACCTACGCTTTCTACTACAGACCGCGTAGGCAGACTGTTATAACGCAGCTGTTCGCACCATAACAGATCAAATATTCCCACCTGATGTTTGAAAAAAGGCATCTAAGATACTCGAACGCTTACAAAGACCAGCCGACCTCCGGGGCTAATCAGATGCAGGTTAATCCCGCAGGGACCATAAAGGCTGCGTCATACCGTCCGTTTCTAAGTTCGCAGTGCTTCAGACGCTCCGTGTCACTTTGCTTTATCTCGTTCTTCTCAGGCTCCGAGGCTAATCATAGCCTCGGTTGATCATAGTCGTGAGGTTGATGTTTGAGCGTGACCTTAAGACCGCAGCGAAGTTTTTACTGGCACTGGTCTTATCACTGGACATGTATCTCGGTACTGAGAATAATTACACGTTGTTAGAGTACTGCGATAATGTCTTGTCTTGAGGAGATGAAAAAAAAGTACCTTTGGCTCGCACCTTCTCGTTTGAGTACCGTGGTAATTTATCCTGAATGGAGGAAACGCTTTGAAAAAGCCTGAGCTAATCCTCAACACAATGTCGTAGGCTCGTCCAAGAAAGACGGTTGATTTTAAAATTATGAAAGAAACCATGAACAGGTGCCTTTTGGCCCGGGACTTGAAAAGCAAACGGGTATCTAGGCTGCCTATCGATCAAGGCTTAGTTATGTCTCAGAGACGTGTTTTATTTTCTTTCTTTGAATTCAAACATTCAAACACGGGAGAAGAGGATAATACATGAATATTTGTTGCGTAAAACGTGTTATAGTTACGTCGAAGAGACTCTAGTCCTCTTTTAAAAAACCTGTTTCTGATCCTGGCCCTGGCCCTGGCCCTGGTTGTTTCTCCTAACCAGCAGGGGTACCTGCTTACCTTAATTCCTGGGCAGTAGGACCTGCCGCTATACCTGTCTGGGGCTTCTCTGCGGGCATAAAATAGTCCCGGGCTGTGGATCAAGGTTCTTTGGGTCCTTGAAGTCTTGGAATAACACCGCGTTACCGCAGGACCGAGGATTTATTTCGCGTGTAAACTATAGACTCTTTATTTGTTGTTGTTCTAGATGCGTCCTCGTCGAACGAGGCTGTCCACTTGCAGCAACGTCTGAGAAGCTTGAGTACCGAATTGGTTACCCTCAGGAATCGACTGCACGTAGGACAGCCTCAAAGTTCTGGTAAAAGTCCCGATAAGGGACACGGGGCACCCGCAGTTCCCCCTAGAACGACCCTGCCGCCTCCACCCACCGCTGGATCACACGGGACCAGTCATTCGATTACACCGAGCACCATTGGACACCCGCACAACAATCACTCCGCCAACAACAACAATAACAACAACAGCACTAACAATAATAATAACACACTTGGGAGGAGCTCGACCACGAATAACGTCATTTCTGGTTTGTGTTGCCTTTTTGAATTTTCAGCGAGGAGTGAATCACTGGCACAGATTGAAAATAAAATGTCCCAATAACTCTCAACATCGTCAATGGCTCCCAATATTGCCGAATACCTTATATTGTTGAATGTCTTCCGATAATTTGAAATTTCTACACATTTTTATTGTCTCAGAAAGTCGACGGGCATATTTTTATAAATTCAGCGTCTGCTGGATGATCCTGTTCATCATATTTCTACTTTCAACATGACGGAACAAGTCATGTCCGTTACACAGAAATAATATGTTGAATTTCATGTGATTCACAATATCTGACTGTTTGACAGTAGAATTTGTGTCATTTTCCAATAGAAATCTGGAAACATTGCTCAAATGTTAGAATCAACATGCTAGAACCTATTTACAATGTTGATACTTCATTCAGACCTAGTTATTTTTTAAAGAAAAAACAGTAACACGGTACCAAAGTGATCCGTGTAAATCTTTCAATATCGTCCTTTTGATTCACTCCCCGTTTTCTACTATATTTTCAAGTATTCAGTGTTCCCACTTTGTGAAGTAGAAGATAAGGGTGAACATGGTAGAAAAACAAAGAAATCGGGGCTTTTGGCCGATTTGGTTTTTGATCGACGTTCAAAATCCTCCAGGACGCGTCCCTTTTGGCATATTTCTTGATATAATTGCGTCGATTCCTTATTATTTGCGAGACGTACAGACACAGGCATCGTAAAGAAATAATAAGGGCTGAACAAGAAGAAGAAGAAGAAGAAAAAAAATAGTGTATAAAGTGTGTTAATCTCTTTACTCCAGATCTCGATTCTCCGAAAAAGCGTAACTTGGCACAAGACGACGGTATAGTATCCTGCGTTACAGCGCTCGGTTGTTTACCGTCGCCCCCAATAACGAGCATCATCTCTGACGCGAGGAACGTCAAGACGTCGTCGAGCCATCAGAGGTGCCTTGTAAAAACGGCTACGTCAAATGTCGCCACAAATTCGACGAACCTTGATGACCTGATTCACCTGTCTGGACCGCTCACGGAAGACGCTGTACTGAAGTGTCTTCAAGCGAGGTTTTGCGCCAAACAGTATCACGTGAGTCTAATTTCAATCGTGCACTCACGAACCACCATTAGTCCTCCTTTCCATCGACCCGTGCCCAATCGTATTCTAACGATACCTACTTCTACGAAACTGATATAAAACTATCGACTATCGCGATAATGATCTGTCCAGGAAGACAAATTGAACTTTTTACCAATTTATACCTACTTTGTTTTTACCCATGATAATATACCAGGGCACGGATCATCAGCACAACTCCGAAAAGGTTCGTTAAATTACACGCTCAATAAAACAGTATGACGTACAGCCTCGTTTTTTCGTCATCCAAAGTCATTTCGTGGGGTCTTCAGTTTCCAACGAGGATCTAGAGTCTGTGGGTTCAGAATTGTTCAGATTTTCGAGTCACTCTCGCTTCCAGGACGAACGCGATGAAGCACAGGGTCATTTTTTGAAGCAATTCTTGGATCCCTTCCTTTTTGAGACGACCCTGATCAAGTAGAGCTCAATTTTTGGGCCCAATACTGAAGTCTCTAGTTTGGGATGAAGATCCTGAATCCGCCCTATTAAAAATGTTGATTTGATGAATCATACAACGTTATGAACGAAATCATCATATGATTTACCTTGTGACTTTGAACATTATTTTTTGAGACAAACATGATCAAGTGCTTGGAGTTTCGTTTACATTTTTATGACCGCGGAAGTCCTTTCGTTATTCGTTTCCGATTTCGAAAGAGAATTTCAAATCCGTTGATTCGAGATCGTTGACGATATTGAATCAATGGATTTTTAAAATACCTTTTGGTGTTCTTAACGATCGTTGTTCGGTGTTACGGTATGATAAATCGGGGACCATATTGAGACCAGGGTATCCACTAGGCGGTCGTTTCAGTCGCTCAGTGAACGTTGGGACTCAGGTTAGTGGCGCCCGGGGCAGTTTCTGCTCCGTAGGAATGCAAACAGACAAAATCAACGTGTTTCAGGCGCTCTTCGTCCACACGCAAGGAAAACACCGACAGACGAGTTTTAAATTCGATTTGCTTCCCTTAAAGCGAATGCGAATGGCTCTTGTATCCCCTCGTCAAAGATAAACGTTTTCAAGACTTGTCAAAACTAAACACTCAATAATTTTTTACGTTTTACGATTCTAATGGGGACTCAAATTTGCCAAGTCTGCAAATTCGGCGAAAAAAAACAAGGAGTTGAGATTCTCGCAGCGTTTCGTGATTATTTTTGCAGTTTTTTTATTATTCTTTTCCTTTACGACCCAATCAAGAACATCGTTTTTATATACAGAACGAAGAACTCGGGTCGGGTCTCTCTTACATCGTCCCTTTTCGCTCGGACGCGACAGTCTAACGATTTCCCACACAATTCAACTCCACACGTGTATCGCTCTACACATTATATAGCCTCGGGAGAAACTGATCGTGAGCCGTCTAGCTGTACCTGGACCCAAGGTACACGAACTCTTGGTACACACATAATCGACGATTTTATAACCGTATCAAAAATTCAAATTTTAAAAATATTAACAATATATATAATTTTATCCACATTATATTCATGCTTGAAAAATTTCGATCTTCAAAGATCCTCCTTGAAACCGATTTACTTGGAATTTGAAGTTCAAAACACTATTTTTTTTACAAAATTTTACCAAAATTTGATGTACAAACGAATTAGCAATGATATAAATGTCATTTTCTTCTTATTCTCTCATTCTTTGATCAAATTCTGAATCAAAAAATCAGATTTTTGATCACTTTTCGAAACACAATATCGAAAATTGGATATTAATTCAATTGATTGATTAATCCGTGAATTAGGATGTCTGAGATGAACTTCCTTCGTGAGTGTCGCAAGTTTCGAGTAAATCGATGAAATATCGTTCGAGCTATCACGCAAGGCACGCGAGAAAAGTTTGTCGTAACTTATGCGATCAGAATATTCTCGAGAATTCAGATCCGTTCGATCCGAGATATTAGAAACTGTGGAAGACATGCGATCTTGATTTCTAACGTGTTGGGAAATGGTCGATTGTGATTTATCGACGTTCAACCGATTCGCTGAAGCACCATCAGCCTCATCCGTTCGTTTTGATACCTTAAATAGAATAATTGTAGTGGGGGATACGGTTTCGTCTAACACCGTTAAAGATTAATCTCAATTCAAAATGAACAGTTAGACCTGAGGAGTTGCAGCAACTCTTAAGACCCAACAGCTTGTTTATGTTAATGTAAACTCTGATCCTGCCTCTCCCTCCTCGTCCACGAGATATCTAAGCCGTAGTGTAATACCCGGAATGTAAAATACAAATTAGAGGCAGAGCCGGTTGAAATTGAAAACGATTTTTGAAAAAAGAAAAATTATTGAAGCTTTTCGATCACTCGAAAGCTTCATTTTACACATAAAGTAATTGAACGATGGTCGAATGCGGTGATAAACAATAATAATTAGTCAGAAATAAGGTGCAGGTGCGTAATCTGTTTACCGGATGTCAGGTAAAGGTGGTTTCCCGGCTCTAGGGCCTCGGCGAACCCCGCGAGATGAGAGACCGGTTTTAGTTCCTTCTTTCTTGCTATCATTCTTTACTTATTTTACTTTTTATTCTCCTCCTCGTTTTTTTTTCTTCTCTTCTTTTTCATTATTATACTCACTTATTTTTGTCTCGCTTTCTCTAGCGGCGAGATCCGATCCCCTGCGGGTGAGACGCGGGCGCGGGCACCGCAAAGCAACCGCCGAGCATGAAACTCTGAACTCGTTTTATTTTATACTATTTCATATCTTTAATGCCTGAGTGAACGTGGCAAATGACTGTAACGATTCAAGTATCTTCGCGCGGTAATTAATTCCGAGATAAAAAAAAGTTCTTTTTGAAAAGAAGACAAAGAATCGTAGGAAAAAAATGAACTGAGAACTGATAAGGAGCTAATCATTGGATCCGAAACGTTCGAAATTCCAGACGAATGTTGGGCCCATACTCGTGTCCATCAATCCTTACACCGACGTCGGGAATCCGCTGACGTTGACGAGCACGAGAACCGTACCTCTGGCACCCCAGCTCAACAGGGTTGTCCAGGAGGCGGTTAGGCAGCAATCGGAGACTGGATATCCGCAGGCGATTATACTTTCTGGTGAGGAGCATCATGATCGGTTATAACACGACTAGTCAATGTCTTCCAGCGACTTCCGGTCTTGAAAAATGGTCTGAACACGTCATTCTTTTTCCTCAGGGACGAGTGGCTCCGGCAAGACTTACGCGTCGATGCTTCTTCTCAGGCAGCTTTTCGACGTCGCTGGTGGCGGACCAGAAACAGACGCTTTCAAGCACTTGGCTGCGGCCTTCACCGTGCTGAGGTCACTCGGGTCTGCGAAGACGGCTACGAACTCTGAAAGCTCGAGAATTGTGAGTTGCAGCTTTTGCGGAACGTAGAACGAAGAATTAATGAACGTTCTGCTTCCCAGGGTCATTTCATAGAGGTCCAAGTCACCGATGGTGCGTTGTACAGGACGAAGATCCACTGCTACTTTCTTGACCAAACCAGAGTCATCAGGCCACTTCCGGATGAGAAGAATTACCACATATTTTACCAGATGCTGGCTGGACTTTCTCACGACGAAAGAGGTATGACACACGGACAGAGAACGGTTTCGCGTGAATCATCACTGGTCACTTGAAATAATTTAACGATCTCAAAAAATTCCGTCTCGAACCTGTCAATGAAGCGGCAGTTTAAATTTTATAGCAAAATTGAACCTCGAGGGATACAACCTGAAGAATCTGAGGTATTTGCAGCACGGTGATACCAGGCAAGACGAGGCTGAAGACGCGGTGCGGTTTCAAGCCTGGAAGGCGTGTCTCGGTATGTGAGAGACTCAATATCAATACATCATCGATCTAAAATGTTCCACAATTCGCAGGAGTCCTCGGAATACCTTTTCTGGACGTGGTCAGAGTCCTGGCCGCTGTTCTCATACTCGGTAACGTCGGGTTCACCGACGGACCCGGAGTCGAGGTCGGTGTCGTTGGGGAAAACGAACTCGGAGCTGTTGCAGCACTGCTGGGAGTACCGCCACCCGCTCTGCTCAGAGGACTAACATCCAGGACGCACAATGCGAGAGGACAGCTCGTCAAGTCGGTCTGTGACGCCAACATGGTGAGTGTCTGAAGTTGGAGCGAGAATGATGAGAAATTAACAAAGTCGTTCTCATCACAGTCAAACATGACGAGGGACTCCCTGGCCAAAGCACTCTACTGCCGCACAGTGGCCACCATCGTCAGGCGAGCGAACAGCCTCAAGAGATTGGGATCCACCCTGGGCACCCTTTCCTCGGACTCTAACGAGTCCGTTCACAATCAGGCTGAGGTCACGAGTCAGCATGCTTCCACCATCGGAAGTTCTGCAGGTATGAAGACAATTTATCAGTAACATGGAAACTGATTGTATTCTCAAGAATAGTGTACTAGTTGGTAACATGTGATGCACAATTTAGCAATGACCATGCCACTCAATTGTGACTGGATATCATGCATCTCGGTGACGGTTACTGGAAATGTATCAATCTGTGCGTTATCAGTATTTCATCAGGATGTTTGAATGTGCTTAACGAGTTCAGGTGGGACCGGATCGAGGAGTATGGCGGCGTTAAACAACGCTGTGAGACATGCTACAGACGGGTTCATCGGAATCCTGGATATGTTTGGTTTCGAGGATCCGAAGCCGAGCCAGCTTGAACATCTGTGTATAAATTTGTGCGCTGAGACGATGCAGCACTTCTACAATACCCATATCTTCAAGAGTTCGATAGAAAGCTGCCGGGACGAAGGTATACACTGCGACGTCGAAGTTGATTACGTGGACAACGTGCCTTGCATAGATCTGATATCGTCACTGGTGAGAATTTCTTGATTACTTTGAATGAACCTGATGTGAGCCTCGCTCGGTTTTTTTTTCGTTATGTTCCCTGATATCGATTCTTGATGAGAATCGAGATCTGAATCCGAACGCAATCTCTCCCCTCTGCTTAAAGCTGACTCGATGTACCTAATTCGTCCACGTTGATGCAGCGCACGGGTCTATTGAGTATGCTGGACGTTGAATGCTCGATAAGGGGAACGGCTGAGAGCTACGTGTCCAAGGTCAAGGTTCAGCACAAGCAGAATCCAAGACTTTTCGAATCGAGAATGGTCGACTGCAGGTCGTTTGGTATTCAGCACTTCGCTGGAAGAGTCGCTTACGACGCCTCCGACTTTCTTGGTAGGTCCTGTGAAAATTCCTGCCAAAAATCTTCTGCCCTCCTCACTTTTACCAATCGCGACATCATCCTTATCGAATCAAATACCAAAAACCGGGTTCTATCGCACACTTTCAGACACCAACAAGGACGTCGTCCCGGACGACCTCGTGGCAGTATTCTACAAGCACACGTGCAACTTTGGATTCGCGACACATCTTTTCGGAAGCGAGCTAAAAGCGCTTTACGCCAACGACACTGTGCCCAGAGGCGTCAGTTTCAGGATATCGCCAACCTCACACACCGATCTGTAAGTTCCTCTTCACCCACGTGCTGACCTCTTCTTATCCCATTGTGTAATCACAGGCTCAACGGAGACGAGCCGATATCCACTCTCACCCAGGACTTTCACACAAGACTGGACAATCTCCTGAGAACCCTGGTCCATGCTAGGCCACATTTCGTCAGATGCATCCGCAGCAACGGATCAGAAATTCCGGTGCACCTTGACCGAGGGGTGGCCATGCGGCAGATAAGGTCACTCCAGGTTTTGGAGACCGTCAATCTGATGGCTGGAGGTTAGCGACTGATTCCGGTGACTGAGAGTTGAATCCGCTGAATGGGACTGATCACGTGCTTCTCCCCGTTTCAGGTTACCCACACAGGATGCGTTTCAAGGCATTTAACACTCGGTACAGGCTCTTAGCGCCGTTCAAGCAACTCCGAAGGGCCGAAGAGCAGGCGGCTGAGGATACTAGACTGATTCTTCAGAACGCGCAGCAGATGAAGAGCAAATTTTCTGCTAGCACCAGCTGGGCGATGGGGAAACGACACATATTCCTCAGTGAGGGAATAAGACAGCAGCTTGAGGCGATGAGGGCGGACACGAGGAGGAGGGCGGCTACTGCGATCCAGGTAAATTTGAAGAGAAGTCACTCCGTGGTGTTCAGTGATGACATTTTCGTTCGCTTGTTCAGTCGAGTTGGAGAGGATGGAGGATCCGGAGGAGATGGCCTATCCGGAGGTCTGTAATCGGAGTAAATTCCAGCATCGTACAAAAACAGCACCAGACATCGAGCGTTGGGAACACTGGCCAGAGGGCGGTCAGTGCTTCGACTGGCACCGGAAACGGTGCGAGACCCAGGCCTCAACCGATTGCCGGTACTCCGCCTCCTGATCCGACGGAAAAATGTGCTGATCAAAAAATGATACAGCAAACTTGTACTCTGTTCGGACTTGATTTGGTGAGCGATGCGGCAGATCAGATAAACATTCTCATGATGTCATTGCGGGATCAAATTACGAAGTTGTTTGATTACTGTTCGCAGGAACGTCCCCCGCCCGTACCTCCGTCGAGGTCGTACACCGTGGCTGGTAATACTAAACTAGGATATCCTCAGACAAGGGTAATGAAGACACCATTTCCAGGTGAGATTTTCAACCATCAGTTTCTTGATTATACTCTTAATCAGCCCTCGGGGTGCAGTGTTTGTGTGGGTGGAACTCGCTAACGACTGTATAATGGTTTCTAAACAATCGTATCAGTGCACTCGGGATTAGGCACACGTTGAGCTGCCCACGTACAATAGGATACACTGTGTACTCTCGGTAGATACAGTAGTTGTTTTTGCAATTTCATGGAATCGTGCTGTTGAACGTATATCTGCTTCTCGCTATTTTTATCATCATCTGAGGTGGAAGAGTTGTTTGAAGCAGCAATTTAATTGGTCCAATTAATTAATTCAATCAGATCCTTATGATTATCAATAATTATGCATGACTTCCTGAAAGAAGATCAAGTAACTCTCTATGAAGTGTTTTTCATTCCTTTTAATGAGAACAAAACTGATGAAATCCATTGGAAATATGTTGACATCCATAATCATCATTCATGTTCGTCGAACAAACTTTGGGCCATCTTTTGAGATACTTTGAAATCCCTGTGGTAAATCAAGTCTCTGATTTTTCACATCAATAAAGTAGTTTCGAAAATGGTTCCAATTGAACAATTCGCGTGATACAACAAAGCAAACATGACTAAAGTGACTTTTCATATGTTCCACGACACAGAAGGCGGAGAGGGCGAGGTGGTGTTACTGAAGGGTGAAACAGTCCTGGTGGTTGGCGCGTCACCGCGTCGAGGTCACCTCCTTGTGGAGCACAACAGCGCAACTTTGCACGTACCGTACCAATTCATGGAGCTTAAACCATGCAACGTGAATGTCTGATGAGCGAGGGGTTAGCAATAGGATTAAGGATTAGGTTAGTTTAAGGTCATAGTTGACTAGTACGAGGATGAGGTCGCCTCCGGACCGTGTTTTACCAACTGGATGACGGCGTCCAACGCAACCGTACATCGTACAGGACTCGGGGTAGGCGCAGACAATCCGCCAAACCCTCACCTCGACTCGTGCGGTTCAGCGATTGTTTGTGCAAAGTTGCGCTTCATCCAGAGTTACCGCGAGTTAATTTCCTGGGATGAGCGTAGCAGCCCTCATCCCACAACGCGAGGATCTGCGCAAAGTTTCAAACACTCGATTTCTATCGCATTAATTGCCTCCACGAAATCGTACCGGTTCCAGGTATCGGGTAATGCGTTACTTCCACCGGAAACCATCCCCTTCACACCACACGTTATTAGCACCAAGGTGAACTCTAATTTGGTTCAATTTTTGCTCACTTTATCAAGATTCCAAGTTTCAAGCGGTCAAATCCTAACAAACTTTGGTCATTTGGTCAATCGATCATCAAGTCGAAATTATGGCATGAAAGGTTCTTCTATCTTTGCCAGATTAACTATCCTTAAGAAATGGCAGCGCGTTGATGCTGGTGGTGAAGAAATCTCCGAAAGTACTCAACCATAAGACTTGAAATTTGGACACGATAATCCCAGACACATTGTCTTCGACCTAACGTGAGATTTTTGCGATAGGTTGATTAGTTTCTTAATTAGCTACTTTTTCACGAGCGAAATGAGGTTTTTTCGGTTTCTTTCTACTGGTGAATCAACGAAATCGACGATTTTTTTGTACCTCGGTGAATTTGGAAACCATTTTTGGACCGAACGTATTTTTCGCCAAGTTTCATTGAACGTCTTGGTGAATTACCCAACTTGTTCAAACAGTAAGAATTGTCTGAACTCTTAAAATTGTGAAAACCGCGGCTATCCTCCCTCAGGGGGTGAGGAATAAGTACCTAAACTACAGTTTATGCCGGGCCATATTTTACTTGATAACCGCTAGCACTCTTCCGCATTATCATCGCCGTGCCATTTCGGAAGTCTGGTACAGTCTGTACCGCAAGTTTTAACGAAAAGATTGAACATTTTTTTTTTTTTTTTTTTTATTGTTTAGAAAAATTTATCAACTTTCTCGTGTAAAAATTCGTTACGTCATTTCTATAGAAGCGCTGAATCCCGCTGATAGAGTTCTAGTTATCTTCAATTTCTCGAAATATGTACCCCTTGTGTCTCGTACCCGGAAAGCGCCACTCACTCTTGATAAGTAGGTTGGAGTGTGTACCGCTCACGTGTGCTCGGAGCCTGCCTTATTAGCGATGGTATAGAGCTACCCTTAATGTCGAGTAACGAGGAGGCGGCTTGACGTACTTACATTTAATCATTATTATTATTATTATTATTATTATTTAGAACGTTAGTATTCGCTCAAAAACTATTCCGTCTTCCATTTATAATTACTTAAGAATTTTTTTATTCTTTTGTTTTCTTCATCTACTTCAATTTTTTTTTGTGTAGTTTTATCGATTAGAAGACAAATGAACGATCGATATAAGACTTTCGTTAATAATTGATATATTTTATATTTAATATTTACTATGCTATATATTAAGAGTGCGATTATTATAATTAGATTTAATCGTTTCTTACCTATAAAGGTATTAATATCGACAAACAGTATTTTGCCATTTTTGATATCCTCATAGTGCCAATCGTAGATATATATAAATCTATATATCTATTCTTTAATTAATATATTATAGAATATACATATAGTACAGATTGTTCGTATAGTTTATACAACTATATCATAATTGCATTTAATATCATCATATCAGACACATAAATAATTATAATTATCTATTCGTAGTTTATATCTTTAATCACAAAAGTATATAGTATTATATATATAAATTAAGAATAACACCCTAATTTTATTTTTGTACATACAATATTAACAATGGATAAATAAAGTGTCGAGATAATTAATTAAAAATCAAGAATCTTTTTATATATATTTTTTATTGATAAAAAAAAAACAATGATTCAGGTAAAGAATATCTAGTACACAAAAAATATTAAACATCACTCATATCACGTTTAGTAACGTTTGAAATTTTAATTTCTTCGCGCCACGCCTTGACGTCGCTATGTGATAGATGACAAGCGCGCCATCTAGCGTCACTCCTCGGAACCGTCCTCCAGCTTTCAATAACGTCGAAAAGCTTCCGAAAAAATGAATAATATAGCGTAGAACCGGAATTCTATGGAAGTTCGAAGAAATAGAAGAATCTTCATGCTCAACTGGAGTTAGATGAGACTGGGAAAAAGAAAGTAGACAGCGGGTGGTGCGGTTGGTAACATTTTCAGACCAAATAAGACGGCACAGACATCAAAGGACAGGGTGTGTCTCAGTGGTGGGACTCTTTCAAGCGTAAAATTGAAATGATAAAATTACTCGAGTATATATTGAGTTGAGGATTTGCCTCGGTATCTCAACCTTCACACAACCACCTACCGTAAAACACCATGAAACCAGATGCTGCATCGGAAACGGTTAACGAAATTGACGAAAATCATTCGGCCCTCAGCGTCTGACTTTAAGCTTGTATATCTCCCAAACTACCGATTATACCAGAAAAAATGTTGATACCTTTTTTGTAGGGAATTTCAAGAGCTTTGAAATTGATCCAGTTGATTTTTCACCTAGTAGCAACCGGAAGCGAGATATCGGCAAAAAAGTAAAAACGATAATATTCGGTCTGCTTCAATATGACGTATAAAACCGTCAGGAACTTTCCTGTTGAAAATTTGACAAGCTTTAATAATATTTGTGTGGATAATTTTTTCCTTGGATCAACCGGAAGTGGGATTAAATAATAAGCACATAATTCATTCTGTTTGGAAGAATCGTCGAGGACGTATCCCTTCTCTACGAGACAGTTGGACTATTTCGCTTGTATTATTCTGTCCTGTAGCAATTTGGGTTCTTTTTATATCCCAGGTAACGGACGAATGAAGAAAAATAAATGACGCAGAAGCAGACTGGAAAAAGCAGCAAAAATAAAAAAATGGGACACTCTATCGCCGCAATATACGTCAGGATTGAAAGGGTGTTTCCTTTTTTTATTTTCAGTCTCCAAGCACCGTCGAGTGGTTGAGAGTCTTTTAAGCTGAATACGTAAAAGCAATAAGCGGCCTAGATTCTGAATTCCAGATCCTGTAACAATTTTTACCATACATTATTTTTTGTTTTCGATGATAAAAATCAGTTACTTCGCGGATGCAAGGGACGCGAGAGATCAATAAAGAGCAGACGCTTCGCCAGCGGATCTTCTCCCTTACGCCCTTAAAAGCCCATCAACTGTGGGGAGCGACACTACGACTTTAAGCACCCTGCAGCCGCTGGACCATCGTGGTACCCGCACATTTTTTAAATACCTTCTACTCTCTGGCCATAAACACTGGGTTTTTTTTTACAGGCGCCACAGCCGCGGTATTAAAGGCCTTGGAATACCGAGCTACGATTCAGTTATCCGAAATGAGGTATCGTCGTTTTTTAATTTTACACCGTGTCGAATTGAATTACCCTGCGGTTACCGCGGACCCTGTGAATCTACAACGATTGTGGTACCGCTCATCCGATCATGAACACCGTGGCTAATATCTTTCGAAACTTCTCATCATCAGCATATAACGATTTGTTCACCGTAAAATCGATGAATTATAGCTTCTTGAAAATACTCGATACGAAATTAGGTGCATTGAACCCGTGTTCTCAGTTACTGGAAAGAGAAACAGCGGCCAGTGGTCAGTACGAGTCTGGGTCTCGATAAGAGCTAAGGGCTGCTTGTATCCACCAGGGGTAGGTAGGTGGGACACGCGGAAGCTATTGAATACAGAATGAATCGGTACTGTGTCGTCTCCGAACCGCAGACCCTCCAGAACCAATTGATACCCGCTTGTATATCTACGAGAAGGGACAGCAATTTGGCGCCCAACGTGGGACCGCAAAAGAATTCCGGTCTCGTGTTTCCGGACCGCAAATCTACCAAGCGAGGTTTTGGAACGTCGAGAAAAGAACATGGGGCGATTTTTCTTCTCGGTCACATTTCTTGGAGATTTCAACCTCCGACGTTGATTTGAATTCAATGAATCTTATAGCAAATTCTGGATGAAGGAAGACCGTGAAGCGATTTTCTCTAATTTTATTCCCTCACAGTTCGATTCTTATCTCATCATGAAGCTAAGTCTTAGACCACTTCAAAAGTTAATTTTGTTGATCCATCCATGACAGCTTCAGGAACTCGTTTAACACCTCCTTAGACAAGATGCCGAAAATGTCTGTTTTTGGGAGAAGAACAATTTGCAGACTTGAGATAACCTGTGTTATTCGTCTCTAAACATTTCGGGGTCCCCTTAGGTGAGACGGTGTGAGGTTGAAGATGGTCCTAATTTTGGAAGAGGCAGATTACTCCTCCACTTATGTTCCACAGTTTGACATACCGTGCTCAAGGGATTTTGGTGGGATTCGATCCAACGTTATCATAAGTGGAGAAACATAAGTTAGAAATTTGAGAGAGTGGAAACTCGAGACTATTTCCATCGAGGTGGAAGAGACTGAGAAAAGTGTTAAGGCAGAAAATTGCGGAAAAAGGAGTAGGCATGGTTTCGCACATTCGTGTGTGGATAGAGGAATACATGTACCATAGGTTATAAGTGTAAAAGCGTACGACTCGTTGCAGGTATAGAGAAAAGTGGTAGGAAAACTTCTATAACGGGTGTCTAGAACGTGGTGATTTACGTCGGGTAAGCTGCAGATCCAAACTCTTGCGAAAGACAGATCAGAAAAGTTTTTCACCCGGCCCAATCACGATGCCGGGATCAGGACTGCCGATAAAAATGACAAAGTCCTAAACTTATTCCGCGCCAGAACTTTTACCGTCTCTACCTTTTCCACTTGGAAGAGAACCGCACCCGTCAACGTATTCCATTTCCCTACAATAGTATCATATTAAGGTCAGAAGTATTCAACAAAGTGGTTCGGGTAAAATTAGTCTGATTTTGAATACGAAAATGTTTTTTTTTTGGGTCACTGATCAAACGTAGAGCACAAAAGCTCCACCACTGCGAATTGTGAACTTTAGGCTTGACATTCAGATACAGAGTGTCATAAAACCTGGGAATACCAATTTTCATATAAATCGCAAGACATTTTTTAAGTCGTAGACATTCTACATACTGAGGCCACCCTTTAAGGTGAAATGAAAGTCACGTGACCTCGATATGATTTACACTTGGAATTTTCAAACGCTATTTTTTCAGCCAAAACACATTCGATTGATGTGAAATTGATGTCAGTGACGTAGAAAAACTGAATGAAGGGCCTGCCAATCGTGGATTTTCCAATATCGAAAGGCATAATCAGAATTTTGTGTAACAATATTGTTCTGTAACCCGAAGAGGTGCTGCCCCTCGTGGAGAGAGGCAGCAGTTCCGTGGATTACAGAACAATATTGTTAAAAAACTGTTATTACGTCTCGATTTTCGAAAATCCACGATTGGCAGGCCCTTCATTCAGTTTTTCTACGTCACTGATATCAATTTCACATCAATCGAATGTGTTTTGGCTGAGAAAATAGCGTTTGAAAATTCCAAGTGTAAATCATATCGAGGTCACGTGACTTTCATTTCACCTTAAGAATCTTGAATTTTTTATCACACATCAGTATTCAGAGACTGAAGAAATCCTGTGTGATCAATATTCATCGAAATCGTGCTAAATGTCGACGTGCACCAATTGACACTTTTGGACAGTGACTCAAAAAGTACAGCCTAACTTCACCTAACCTAACCTGACCTTAATTTGTCCTCTTTCTGCGATTTAGTCTGAATAATTCTGTTTCTATGATTAAGTCGATGTTTAATTTACTGCAGGAATAGTTTGCGAGGTATAGAGCGCATAAATCTGTATTTCGAATTGCGGCTTTCTTCTTCGGATGAGGCTATAAAATGGTTTTTAAGGCCGCTGTCGTCGCAGTTTCGCGACATACGCGTTATAAAAGGGCGGTAACCATCCGTAAGGGAGCTTTTATCGCTAAATACGTGACGGCGATGCTAGCGAAACGTGTCACACTGCAGCGACTCCTTTTTCTACTTTTTTCTATCTCTTTCTCTTATTTAATGCCACCGTTTTCTGACCCTAGGAGAATTTAAAGCTTACCTATTATGGGGAAGGGTTCAATTTAAACCGTCCACCCCAAATATCGTGGCGCCAGACTCTTAATAAGTGAAAGCACAAGGGCAAGGCTAACACCCAAGATTGAGGGGACCGCTCCATTCACATGAGATACGAATTAAAGAGGATCGTCCAGAATTTTACTAAAAAATTTGTCTTCATTCTGAATTAATTTACTAGTTTTGATAATTACAAAAAAACATTTTTCAATCTCGATATAAAAATGAATATCGACTCACCAATTTTCAACTTCTCTGTTTTCAGAGACAAAAGAAAGTTATTGTAATCAACCGGAAAATGAAAAGTTGAGTTTTCACTAAATCTCCACGTTTCGAGGTCCAAAGAATCACCTCCGACTATTTTCAGTTTGACGTCTGGGTGTGTGTATGTGATCACATTTTTGTCCGCGCGATATCTCGAGAACGAGTGCGCGGATTTTGATCAAATAGGGCTCAATCGACGGGGCTTTTCTTAACTTAGAACTGATTAGATTTTGGCTTCGATCGGATTAGTACTTTTTGAACTATTCAAATAACAAAATTCTGAAAAAACGCAACAAAAATGACGATATCTTGAGAACGAATCAACGGATTTCAATGAAATTTGGTAGAATGTGGTTTTTTTGATCGCTGATCACGAATCTAAAGTCAGTTTTGCAAAATTTTCATTTAGCGTATTCGATATGCTGCAAAAAAAAAAAACTAAAAACATTTGGATTTGGATGAAAGTTGATACTCGTAGGTTTTTCGGGTCACTGATCACGAATCTGAAGTCAGATTTGCGAAATTCAAAATGGCGAATCCAATTTGCTTGGAAAAACACTAAAAACATTCGAAATTTTCAAGAAATTGGTACTCGAAGGTTTTTTGAACCGCTGATCAAAAGCCTGAAGTCATATTTGCAAATTTCAAAATACCTGAGAACGAAATAAATAATGGAAAGTTCGAAGGCTGGCTCATAGTCAGCCCAAACCCGCTTGTTTTATCTGCAAACAAATCTTTGGCCTCTGCGGACTCTTCTGCTTCTTTTTCGACTCGGCGATACCGAAGTCAGATAACTTTTCGGCTTTGTACGAATAAAATGCCGGAAGAATATCATGAATATTGGAAGATCGAGTGGTAAAAACTATGGATGAATTATTAGATAGTGGAAATTAGTCAAATTGTTATCAATATTTGAGAAATAAATTTCTGATCTTCTTTTTTCTTCACATTTTCGATCACATATCTATAATCATTGATTTATTTGGTAACTCATACATCAATTTTTGTATTTTCGTTTTTTCAATCATATAATATCGTCTAAATTTAATGATGTAGTTAATAATTGTTTGTAAACAATAGAGAATAATTATCAGTATCTATGATATATATACGAGGCTACAGAGGTATAATTATTGTATTTTTTAATGTGTTGTTATTATTATTATTATTATTCTTATATGTATATTTATATATATTATGTTACAAAGATGATCGCTAAATTAGAAAAATACAATATTTAAATTATTATTATTATTTTGATAAAAAAACGATCGTTAAATTAAACGCAACATGTTTAATTGTATCAACTAAATGATTCCCATGTACAAGTACACATAACAATACTTTATCAGATATCATCAAGATTCGCCATGATAAACATGACTTGGTTCCAAACCCCCGACGAGAATTTTATCACACGTTTTATTTTTATTTTTAGATATTTCTTCTCTCATTGAAACTTGATGAAAATCAATTTTTCTCGATCCATCGAAGTCATGAAATTGAAGAAACTAAAATATATATTTTTTTTTTGTTAATTCAATTTGATGATAAGAAAAAAAAGAGATTAAATCTCTGCTCTGTACAGAGAAAAAGTTTCATACGCGTTGAAATTTTATTCACGTGGCAAAAATTGGTACTTCGGGATAAGATGAAAATCGGAAGAAAAATAAACGACGATCAAGACGATCGAAGCCTTAACTTTGAATAATGATAATGCCCAAAGGTTATCAATAAATTGTTTAAAAAAAACATTGTTTAACGAATTTTCTGGTACCGTCATTTTTTACTCATCTCAAATGAATGCCCTAATTTTTCTGAATACACATGAATTTTTTAAGAATTTTTTCACTATTTTGAAATACCCGTTTTCGAAAATTTCCAAATTTTAAAAAATGGAAAAAAAAATTTGAATTTTGGATATGTTTTTGTGAAAACTATGTAGATTACAATTCCGAAGATTCCGGAGCGTGGAACAAATAGTTTCGTAAATACAGCCTTTACAAATTTTCGAAAACGGAAATTTCAAAATAGTGACAAAATTCTTAAAATATGAATTTGTGTTAAGAAAAATTAGGGCATTTATTTGAGATGAAAAAAAAATAACGTTACCATCAAATTTGTTAAACAATGTTTTGTTTAAACAATTTATCGATAACTTTCGGGAATTATTATTATTCAAAATGAATACTCTCATCATCTTTATCATGGTTGATTTTTTTCCGATTTTTATCTCATCACGAAGTACTCAATTCGCCGACGAGAATCATTTTTGGTTGAGATTGTACGGCCAATACATCCTTAAGGGTGGGACCAGAAGTGCACTGATCCATGCTAAACGGAGCATGTAACAGGATAATAAGCCTGCGGGCACCATGAGCTTGTCGCAAGCATATATATAGAAGCAGTGTGTGTACTTGTACATCGAGTTTAATGGAAGATATATATATGTCTATATATGTAATGGACAATTAATACACATGCGTCGCATATAAATGTATGTTTACGAAAATACGTTTGATAAAGATCCTCAAAAATCGCTCGTTGAATAATTAAATAATAATTTCATTGAAGAAATTATTGAAATTATAGAATCTCGTTTTCTTGAGGGTTTTTACAAAATTCCCAAGAATTTTTTTATTTTTTTCAATGGACTTTGTTTTCTCTCAACTAGATTAATTGCGGAACAATAATTAACGATTGTCATTTCAACTATTGTAATCTTATCATTTTCAGAATTTATAGAATGATAAATAAAGGTAAGATAAATATATGTATGCGCGCATATGTAAAATGTTTTCGTTGATATGTGTCTACTTCATAAATTCGCATGCTTACGTCATAATGGATACTATAATATATATATATATATAATCAATTTCAATTTATTTTTTCAAAACTTTTGAATTCTTGTTTCGTCCGATACCCCGATATTTTTTATGTAAAATTTTTTTTTTTTATCATACATTGAATTTATAAACAATTTTATGATCAATTCTCACCACTAGCATATAATCATTAATTATGATTATTATTATTATTCATCTTTATCAATAAATTATAAAATTTCATCCTGATTCCATTTTTCTCGTTCATTATCATTTTTTAAGTGTACAATTAATTACGGGCTCATCGCTCACGCTCCGTTACTTTTTTTTTTCAATATATTTACTTATAATATTCATATTACACTATTTATAGCACACAACTGAACTGAGTTTTCAAGAGTTTTTCATTTTTCAATTATCTCATCGGGTAGTTTTTTTTAATTAATGTAAGGTGTCAATCAGTCCTTTTCTGTCTTTAGACACTTTTTACTACCTTCGATTTTATATATTTATTTTCATCTCCATTCACATAAAAAAATAACTAAATTATATGTATTTTGAGCATTATTAGATTGTGTTTGATAAGAAAAACAAAAAATACTGGCCTTCTCTTATCTCTACTCTAATATCTAGTATCTTCTTTCACTTTAATTTCATTTTCATATGTTTCATTCATTTTTTTCTTTCATCTCGTGTCACTTTTGATTTTTTTTTTTTTTCAAATTAATTCACTTTCATTCTTATTATATTAAGATTTTCTCTCGACATTCTCGGTTATTATAAAACGCGTGGTTCGTTAATGCTAATTGATTAACGTCAGCACAATTACTTCGCTATAACCAGGACAGACAGACGTAGAGACATAGAGACAGCACACATGCATGTACGTATCTATCTATGTGATTGTGTGATTATCCGGCAGACCAGCACAATCTCAGTTTTTTCCAATTATGAAAAAGCCGACGTCATTACTTTGTCAGAATTCTTTTTTCTTTTAATTTTAATTCATTTCCAAGCTTTTTTTAATTTCATTCATTACCGCTGTGCTTCCATTAATAACTTTTTTTTTCATATAATGAAATAGATATTTATTACGGAAAAGGCATTAATAGTCACTTTGACGCCAGTTGAGTTCCGCACGAACTGCGTATAGAGAGGGGGGTAACCTGCGGTATAAAGACTTTATTCCGCAACTTTGACATGCGCACTTCGAACTGCGCATCAAAGTTGCGGAATAAAGACTTTATACCGCAACTTTGAAGTTAGCGGTATAAAGTGCCACTATTGCCGGAACGAAAACAGGCGTCAAAAAGTGACTTTTTAATGCCTGTGCCGTAAAAAATAATAGATATTTATGTGGCATGCGCCGAAAGTAACTGTTTATTCGGCAAGGTTATGTTTTTCGTACTTGTAAAGCAACGGCGAGTACTAAAAACATAACCTTGCCGAACAGTTACTTTCTGCGCGCGCCCCATACAATATTTTTTACGGAAAAGGCATTAATAGTCACTTTGACGCCAGTTGAGTTCCGCACGAACTGCGTATAGGAGCTGCTGTAAAAGGTAGTAGAGAGGGGGTAACCTGCGGTATAAAGACTTTATTCCGCAACTTTGACATGCGCACTTCGAACTGCGCATCAAAGTTGCGGAATAAAGACTTTATACCGCAACTTTGAAGTTAGCGGTATAAAGTGCCACTATTGCCGGAACGAAAACAGGCGTCAAAAAGTGACTTTTTAATGCCTGTGCCGTAAAAAAGAATTTTTCTCTCTTTCTTGATTTCTTTCCTTTGCATTCTTCAACTCATTACCATATCATATGGGTTTGTTTCGTTGATTTGGAATTTCTAACTATATTCGTTATTATTTATTGGTTTCATATAGGTTCAAGGCCTGCGTGAGCGAGTCTGCGGTTATATTAGGGTATTAGATAAGTAATAATTACGGAATCATTTCAATATGTATAATTATACAAAATTTTATCACTTAAATATTATTCTTTATAAATGATAATTTAATTCATTAATAAGCCTTAATACTCATAACTATTGTGTAAATTTACTCTTTTAATTCTTTCCAGCGATCCCCACGTACCCTTGGTTTTTTTTTTTTTCGAAATGTCATATAGGCTCATTTCATTCTGTCTTTTTGGTTTTTACGAGGGGTTAACCACTCGTCCGTCGACCGTACACCTGACTTCAAGATTTCAAGACTTCATGAAGTCAGCTGACTTCAACTGACTCCAACTGACTTCAACTAACTTCAGCTGACTTCAAGTGAATTCAAGTGACTTCAAGTGACTTCAAGTGACTTCAACTGACTTTCAGCTGACTTCAAGTGACTTCAAGTGACTTCAGCTGACTTCAACTGACTTCAGCTGACTTCAAGTGACTTCAAGTGACTTCAAGTGACTTCAGCTGACTTCAACTGACTCACTGACTTCAACTGACTTCAGCTGACTTCAACTGACTTCAGCTGACTTCAACTGACTTCAAGTGACTTCAAGTGACTTCAACTGACTTCAGCTGACTTCAACTGACTTCAGCTGACTTCAAGTGACTTCAAGTGACTTCAAGTGACTTCAAGTGACTTCAACTGACTTTCAGCTGACTTCTGCTGCTTACTGACTCGTGACTTCAGCTGACTTCAGCTGACTTCAACTGACTTCAAGTGACTTCAAGTGACTTCAACTGACTTCAGCTGACTTCAGCTGACTTCAGCTGACTTCAGCTGACTTCAGCTGACTTCAACGGACTCACTGACTTCAACTGACTTCAGCTGACTTCAGCTGACTTTAGCTGACTTCAGCTGACTTCAACGGACTCACTGACTTCAACTGACTTCAGCTGACTTCAGCTGACTTTAGCTGACTTCAACTGACTTCAGCTGACTTCAAGTGACTTCAAGTGACTTCAAGTGATTTCAACTGACTTTCAGCTGACTTCTGATGCTTACTGACTCGTGACTTCAGCTGACTTCAACTGACTTCAGCTGTCTTCAAGTGACTTCAAGTGACTTCAAGTGACTTCAGCTGACTTCAACTGACTCACTGACTTCAACTGACTTCAGCTGACTTCAGCTGACTTCAACTGACTTCAGCTGACTTCAAGTGACTTCAAGTGACTTCAGCTGACTTCAACTGACTCACTGACTTCAACTGACTTCAGCTGACTTCAACTGACTCACTGACTTCAAATGACTTCAGCTGACTTTTCGGCAAGGTGTACACCTGAGTTCAAGAGTGGTTAACCCCTCGGGTTTTTACGTTAAACATATGCATAATTATTTGTGATAATTTTCCTTTTTTCAATTTTCGACATCAAATCATGAATCAAAGTCAGTTTTTCTGTTTTTTGTTTCTTTCATCATGAATGGCTTTCACTTCTATCTATTATCTACTATATTATATATTATTTTTTATTTTTATATTTATTATTCGTCGTAGTCGATTGTTTTTACATACTTTCTTAGGGATAATTGGCAATTTGTTTTTCGAGAGCCCCATTCACGTTCAGAGAATTATACATAACACACACTTATATATATACATAGTATTCTTTACTCATCACAAGTCACACATGTCAATCAATTTTTTATTTTTTCATTTTTATATGTAATATTCGAATTTATTGAAAGTTTTTTTTTTTGTTTTTCAGCTAGTTATACAAAATCAGAATTCATGTAGGTAGCCATAATTTATCCAACTCGCATAATATCTATGTGTATATATATATAATTCTCTTCTGTACAACTGTTTTTTTTATTTTTTTTTTTTTTTTTTTTTTAACGTTTCGAGTACTTTTTTGTTGCTATAATTTGTTTAGATGAATGATAAAAACGCACCTGACGAATGACGGTATACAATATGCATAATGATTAAAATTTAATTACAAATATCGTGATTTGTGAAATAGTGTGTAAATTTTTTTTTTTTTTTTTTACCTTGTTTCAGCTTGTTATAATGATGACGATTGATTATGATTTGATTCAGTGTAAAAGCACGCTGGTTACTGACCTAGTTGTGTGCGGCGGTAGGTCCGGGGGCTCGCCGGAAGCCCCCGCGTACCCCTATGCGGTTAAACCCAATCTATGAATCTTTGCAGATAGAAAATTGTGGAGTACGAATACTATGGGTTTTGGACAACTCTCCAGGTCCAATTCCTGTAACATAACAAAAAAGAAAATGAAAAACTGTTATTCCTATTGTTAACTAAATTGTATGAATTCCCTCAAAAGTTCTTTTTTGAATAATCCTTCGTGTCACCATTGGAAAATAATTAATACGATTATAATTGTACTCTAAATAAAAAGTATATATTATCATTAAAATTAAAATCATTCGACTGACCCTGAAACAAGAATTGAAATTCTTAAAGAATTATTGCTTCTTTTTCTTCATTTTCTAGTTACTCGACCAAAATTGAAGAATTTTTTTTTTTGTTCTCGTGACTTTTTTTAAGTCTGAAATTCCAGTTTTTTGGGAATACGAAGTTGATATTGACTCACGATTTCTCCATCTTCGCCCTCGAAGTCGAGCCATAGAAGACGGTTTCCGTCGTCCGCTGATAGTCTTAGCTTGTCGAATGACCTTCTCCAAAGTGGTGCTGGCGCTGATCCGGGGCTTATGCCGCTTCCCATACACCTGGAACCCGCTGAGTACAGGGAAAAACCTTCGTCGTGGTTCACTACTAATTGACAGCATCTTCCTTGCCATACGCAGCCTGAAAATTTAATGGAAAATTAATCGCATTATTAGAAGAATGAAAAAATTAACGTTTTTTTTTTTTTTTTTACCCCCTCATTGAAAATGTAGCATGAAATCGAGGTAGATTTGATTCAAGATAGAATTTTTCAGGAATCAATCAGTTCCATGAAATTTTGATAATGATTGGACTAACTAAAAAAAAAATCTTATCATGGAATTGATCTTATGATTGTTATTATCATTCACTTTCAAAGTGATTAGTGACGGTTTCGTTTATGAAAATTTCATATGTGAACATAAAAACTGTAAAAAAAAATCAATTTCTACTTCGATAATGACTGTAAAAACTTTCATAATTGTCAAAATTCTAGATTTCTGACTATAATTCTAGAATTTTAACAATTACGAAAGTATGTACAGTTTTTATAGTAGAAATTGATTTTTTTTCGCTATCAATTTTTCAGAAAAAAAAACTGTCACTGAATAAATATCTCTTTTTTTTTATTTTTCTAGGCGCTTTCAAAATTCTAAAATCTATTGAAAAGAAAAAATTAATTTTCGTTGTTAATCATCTCTAAAAAAAAGCTGAATTATCATTGGCTGTAAATTTTTCAAAAGCAAACAAAAACATTTTTATCCGATCAAAAAATTGTTAATGAACAAAATGAATGAATCTTTGTTCTCAAAATTGTTCCATTGAAAAGAGAGAAAAAAAAACGTTCTAACATTGATAATAATGATTATAATAATAATAGCAAGATGAACAATTTTGTTCGTGATAAAATGATCAGTCTAGGATAATCACTCACGGACTACATATTCCCTGAGTGAATGTGCCGCAGTGTGACAGCCCTGGACAATAGCCCGAGCCCAGGCGGCCAGATCTCTTCTAGTTTCTGCCCGTAAGTGGTGAGTGATAACACCGTCAATCGTGCCAACTCGTACGGCAAAAGTACCCCCATGCTGCGACGTACTGCTGCTCGAACTGCTGCTGGGTTGGGCCTGGTCCCCCGGTCGAGGTATCGACGATGACACAAGTCTTGAGAAAATTTCAATAAATGATGTGGAATTGTCAATTTTTTGCGACATAATATGAATTATAAAAAAAAAGTATCGAAATTTTAATTCATGAACGGCAGACGCCCTTGAAACTCGGTGAAAATGATAAAACTTTCCTTTCGAATATCATTTGACAGGAGGTAGCCCCAGAGGAATGAAAATGGGAGACGACCCCCCACATTCACACTGACCAGTCACGTATATCGACTGCCATCGCTACCCCTCGATTAATCTGAATCACTGGTCAGCAGACACCATGCACTCAGAGTCCTAACGGATGGTGGACAGATAAATCGAGGGGTCACTCAGAAAAAAAGGTGGATAACTCAAATTCAAAAATTACCCCTTTGTCAGAAGGGACGGGGTTTTCTTTCCCAAAATTCAAAAAACAGAAGCCTAAAGCGTCTAGGAATGGATTTGGTTTTTACCACGCCAAGGTTTGAGCTGCAAACGGAAATTTAATCCGATCCCCCTAGAATGATATGAGTGAGCGATTTAAGGGAGGTTAGAGCGTGAAGGTCAGACAAAGCCCTCCTCCATCTTCCCGCGTCTCGAGGAGTTAAAAAAGACGGCTAGGAAAACAGGGAAAGAGTTTTATCTCAGGCGTCAAAGATGACGGAGACGAATAGGGACCTTCGCCCCGGTATCTTAGTGTCTTCCGTTATCACGTTCCCGTTAAGGTGAAATGAAAGTCACGTGACCTCGATATGATTTACACTTGGAATTTTCAAACGCTATTTTCTCAGCCAAAACACATTCGATTGATGCGAAATTGATATCAGTAACGTAGAAAAACTGAATGAAGGGCCTGCCAATCGTGGATTTTCGAAAATCGAGACGTAATAACAGTTTTTTAACAATATTGTTCTGTAATCCAAGGAAGTGCTGCCTCTCTCCACGAGGGGCAGCACCTCCTCGGGTTACAGAACAATATTGTTACACAAAATTCTGATTATGTCTTTCGATATTCGAAAATCCACGATTGGCAGGCCCTTCGTTCAGTTTTTCTACGTCACTGATATCAATTTCACACCAATCGAATGTGT
The DNA here is from genome assembly GCA_018257835.1 of Euura lappo. Taxonomy (NCBI): domain Eukaryota; kingdom Metazoa; phylum Arthropoda; class Insecta; order Hymenoptera; family Tenthredinidae; genus Euura; species Euura lappo. The sequence goes on from JAEUYN010001842.1 coordinate 115,846, forward strand.
TTTGGCTGAGAAAATAGCGTTTGAAAATTCCAAGTGTAAATCATATCGAGGTCACGTGACTTTCATTTCACCTTAACCTCAAGCGGCGGAGTCTCGGCTCTCTGTTTGCACTCCGTGTCACAATGTTGCCTGTATTGTTCTAATTACCCAAACAAAACGTATGAGTTGAAAATAACAACGGATCTTCGTCAGAACGCTACAATTTTTGGTAGACCGATGAGTTTTCTTTGAAACCGTCCACTCTCCGTAGTTTAGAACACAGATACGTGGCCAGTATCACCGAGCACACTCGGCCTGACCCGGAAGACTAAATCCTGCGTATCATTCCTCCTAAATTCCGAGTCCCACCCATGTGTCTCTCTACTCAAACAGAGATTTGCTTGACGAGGGTGAAGTACTCGCCAGGTTCAATTAATCACTGCTTATTAATCGGACATGAATCTTCTCGGATTTTAGCTTTATCACACTTCAGGACTGTCCAAAAAATGAATGAATTGAAGTATTTTACACAATCTAAAACTTTACTCACATTTTTTATACGAAAAAGAGTTTTTCTTCTCACCTAGTCGCAATTAAAGGACACGTGATACTGGGCGATGCCCATGCCTCGGGACTCCAGGGTGCGCATTCGTAGAGCCTGAGTTCTCTCCCTGAAACAGCACCGAAAACGCTACGCCACCCATCAGAACCGCAGGCCATGCCGAATCCGAAGCCACTTCCGGCGCCGCGAGACGTGCTGGCGCTACTTCCGGCTCCGTCTTCGCTGCTTTCGCTGCTACCACCGCCGCCACCGCGTCCATTCTGTAACTTAAACGATGTCGTCGACGATTAAACTTGGGGTTTGTGGAAAAGGGATCAATGAGAAGTAATTCCGCCCGACTCAGGGGTTGAAACCTCGATTGTATAGAAGCTAAAAAAAACTTGACGATGAACGCGAATTCTCGCTCTCTAATTACCGAAGTGGGTACTGAAATAACCGCCAGGGTTACTTTTAGTCCTTTTTTTCGTTGTTTTAAACTACCCTCATAATTTTCTCCTTGCATACAAAATCGAACACTACAAATGCACTTCAGTTCACAATCTGATTTTTTTTTTGCCTCAAACTCTTTTCGCTCGATCAAGCCCTTGTTACTTTTTTTGTTTGAATTCTTTTCGGGTTTTTCACCCTTCAGCTGCAACACGACGAGATTGAATGAACGAGTGATCCTTCAAATATGTGACCTACGACTATTTTTTTTCCTTCCATTCTTGATGGAGATTTTGAAGTGAGGATTAAACTGGAATATTAATCAAGAGACTGGAGTTTGAGAAACTCGTAGAAGAACATGACGAAGAGCTTCTGAAACTTTCAGTGTAAAAGATTAGTCAAATTTCAAGATAAACATGAAAATAAGATACAATTTAGTGAAACTTAATATTGAATCTAGAAATCCGGTGTCCCATGAAGAAATTTTTCTTCGGAGTAGGAAAATGCACGGAAAAACTTCGACTCGGAAAAGTTTCTGAATTTCTAATGAGGACTTGTATACGGATAGAACTGATGGAATTTAATCTCATGTGAAATCTGGCTCCTGTAGACAAATTATAACCACTTCAATAGAAGCCTAGTAGATGAAGTCATCATGATTCTATTGTTGCTCGATTCATTCGTGATGAAAACTTGAAAGAAAGTGAACCAGGGGATTGAGATTAATATAGTTCACCGTTACTTTATTCAATACCCTCCGACGAAGCTGAACACTGATTTCCCTGTTTTCCTGAATCTGTTTTTTCACGGAGCCCCACGTCTCTCAGATGATCTTTTAATCGCCATTCCGACGTTAGGCAATCAATTATGATCAACCCCTCCGAAAAATACCGATCAATTTTCCCCCGGAGTTTTGACCCGAATGTAGAACCGCTCCTTCCTCCAATGCCCCGGAGGTGAGCCTCACCTCACGGAGGGAAATGTGTTTGGGTCAAATTTGTGGTCAAACAGAATCCAGCAGATGGGATTCTCGTTGGATGCTTGCCCCCTGGGTCCAAGAGGTCCGGAAGGATCACCGGGTCTCAAGTTTACCAATCGAAACTGTCTCCGCTCCGCCCGGTTTGTATTTATCCAACGTTGAAATGCACATACTCTCAAGATATCCGGGAACCCCCTGGGACGGAGGGCCCATTGCCTCCAGCTCCGGGCTCGGATCATCCGAGCTGCAGCTTCGATCCATAGATTGCTGTGCGGATGCACGTTAAAAGTGAATTGCACCGGTATTTACTGCGGCTTCTCAAAGAAGCTACACACTCGATCGAACGATGAACAATTTCGAAAGGCTTCTGCGCTACATAGACTCGATCCGAGGCGAACGTGCCCCGAAGAGAAAACACTCGATTATGCTTGTTAGCTTGTGTAAACTCGCGGCAAAAAGATCAGAGGAGTAGAGTTTCACGATATCATACACATCGCGGATGCCTTTTTCGCTCAAAGCTCTCTCTGATACACTCCACAGCATTTTTGTCCCCCTTCTTCACCCTCTGGTCGGACTTTGATAGCACGATTTTCTCCTCCGTGATCGGGCCGTGTTCTAGTAATTTTCCGAAATACTATCAAAAGCTCGAGAAATGTGCTTCTCAATCCAGTTAAAATGACAAACATGTGGCACCCCTCGCATCAGGGTCTTGGAGCTTACGAATTGACACAGTACGCGAGTTGGCAGTGGAAGTAGAAGGGATTTCACGGAAGATTTAATATTTTGTAAACGCAAGCTGTGTCTTTCGTAAAGCTTGTTGGATGAAGTGTGGGCCTCGAGTAGGTGGCCTTAAGGGCTTTCCAGTCGTTAATAATTCCCGGAAATAAGCAGCCTCGCATCACGTTGCTAATAACATAAGGACACATGTTCCCTGTACAAGCATAGGACATACGTCTTTGTGTAATTGAAATAAGCTATATTTTTGCTGATGTGAGAGAGAGGGAGGTGAAATTATAATTTTACCACGCCCATAAAGATTACGAGAAATTAGTAGAGTGATTTAGCACAGAACCGGCGGAACTCCGCTTCACCCCCAACCAAACCGAAAATCGATCCACCCACCACCTACGTATCTGCATGTGCTTCGTGGTAAGCAAACCCAGGTTTTTTTTCCACCCAATTCCGCAAACGAGACGAACCACGGTTAATCCGGGGTAAATCGCACACGCAGTTTAACCTCTTCGGCGAAGAGGACTCTTCCGCTTGGCAGATAGTGATGATGATGATCGTTTGCAGACCTTCTAATTCTCCCGGCCTTATCACCCCATCGCCGGCAAACGAGCTTGAATCCAGTGAGCAAAGTCGGCTTAATTTACCGGTGAATGCACGCGAATGCTCCGTACCGGAGTCGCACCGTCAGACGCCAGCATGGATTAGGCGCTGACAGAGGTGCAAACACGCTAAGTACACCCGGTCTCCGAACGGGACGTGTTTGAGGTGCGGGTCTTCCACCCCCGCATGGAGGGAAAATGTGGCGGAGAGACGTTTCAATTTTTTGCACGAAGAAAAAAAATTGTTGATGAAGATCAATTGAAATTTCTCCGAAGTCTGGTGAACCGAGTAGCGGAAGAGGACTGCTCGATAAATAAGCCGGTTCTTCTCCCCAAGTAACGGGCGTCGCTTATAAATAATAGCGAGAGAAAAGCTTAGCCAAGATATAGCACAGCACTACATCCTTGGGGCAAAACTTGATAATTAAAACGTCTTGCGCTTAAATGGTTTAATGGGAATCGCGAGGAACACAGAGGCTCTGGATTTCTTTCAGCGCCACGTCTTGGAACAGTCAATCTTGGCTTTCTACATTTTTTAAACACCGTTGGGTGGTGTTTGCTCTTTTTTTGAATGCTCAAAATAACAATAATAATAATTATTCATTTGGGTCCATATCAATGTTGGACAAAGGGAAATGATACAGAAGTACACGAATGCAAGATCGTAAATAGGTCAAAGAAAGGTCAAAGCAAGAGCAGAAGGAAGTATGCCAGAGGCCACAGAGGGCGAGGAAAAGCAATATTGGAGAAATAAACATAAAATGTATATACATATATATAAATAAGAATATCTAGACGGATCGGCTATTTTGATGACGGACCGCCATTTTGATGCAGTACGAATCGCCCATTTTGTGAACACACATGGCCATTTTGATGATCGTCACCAATGTGAAAATGAATCGATCGGTAATTTTGGTGACGGCGGTGCTGAAAATTCACATTTTTGCCACCTAATTTTTGCTTAAATTTAGTTTACAACTGCATAATTTTGACTAGAGAGATAGTTTTTTGTTACCCCGGACCGGTGCGCAATCTCGAGTAGAAACGAACCTCTGCAGCATTCGAATGAAGTCAATGCACGTAGAAAAGGAAGATGGTACTCGATATAGATAGAGATCGGGGCACAGGATAAGGTTCGAACTATCTCGAAAATCCGATCTGGAAAGAGCCATCTCAGGATCGAACCATGATCGCAACCATTTAAATTCACCGGCTACAGAAGCAGAAGTAGATACGGTTTCTGCAGCATTTGCGGTTCCAGATGGCTGACTTCAGTCTGCTATGAAGGAAGGACGGAGCTCTTCAATGTCCTTTTCGAACGAGGCTGAAGGAAGCCTGAAGGAACCTCGAAATCGTTCTATAATTGGGGGTCTCATAGTCTGCCGAGATGATTAGCGGGATGAAGCAGGAAGCAGGCGTGCTCAGGGTGCTAATTCCAATCAATTATGTGTCACCCCAGCACGCGCTCGACCTCGTAACGTTCCTCGTGGCCGCTTTATCAATACACCCATGCCACGTCGGATGTATTAGTTATCGATTCGAGGCCTCGTTCCCTCGGACGTTCTCGACCTCCATGTCTCGTGTGCAGCTCCGCTCCTGCGCCTGACAGCTTCAAACTGTTTCACCTTCGACCGTTGTACAACGCAAAAAACACCCACCTTCAACCCAGCGAACATTGTAGGTGGTGGTTTTGATCAAAGGTCAGAGGCCCGTTTACCTCTGACTGGTAAACAATACCGCAACAAACGAATCCTGCAATTCAGAGTCAGTAATTGAATTCTTCAGTCCAGGAATTCTCCGCTTTGTTCATTCAATCATGGTCTGCACACCTTCAATCACTCGATGACGCTACGTCGAACTGATCAAACTTGTACGCACAAAAGAAAGAATAGGAAGGCTTCGAGACAAGATCAACAGGTAGCATTGTGAGAATGCTGATCATCTCACACTGTCACATTGACCAGCATGGTGCCCAAATTAATTTCGAGGATTCTGATCAGCATGGTCACTGTGATAAGAAAGAGATTGACCAATTCTGGAACCACGTTCACAACCTCGTTGCAAATACCGAAGAAGCAGAGTATCATCGTGTGACAAATCGGTGTTTACGCATCGTATACAGGTTGTAGATGACAGCACGTACATCCAGCGGATGTCGTTAGCGGTTTCCGGTAGCGGTGCGAAATTCAATCCGCAAGTAGACTTGGCTGGGGTTCCCAGTCACCCAGGCAGTGTTGCGCAGAAATCCTTACCCCTATCCTCCACCCAGCCGCGTTCGAACGGATCACTGGCTCTAGGTCGCCTAATCGTTCCGGCCCATTAGGGCTCAATTAACCAGCCCATGGGCTGGTGGCTCTAAAGCTGTTGCTAATGTTACAAATGTTGTTTGTGACGCCGATCGAACATGATACTTACAAACCGACTAAGGGAACCCCCTGACTTCGCCTAACTCTTCATCCCCAACAAACCCATACCTCCAGAAGGGTTAATGGCTCGGAGAATTTTAACCTCCTAACCCCCCCATCACGAAAATACGATCGAAAATTCATTTTCCCAACGCATATGAAACTGAACAAAAGACGCTATTTCTCAATGAATTGGGAAATGGAGAATGATTTTTCCACTAGTGACCCAGAACTACTTCTGACCACTGGTGATGGCAAAACACGCAAACTATTTCTCCACTAGTTGAGAAATGGTTTCATTTCTCCACTAGTGGAGAAATGGTTTGCGAGTTTTGTTCATTTTCAACAGACGGCTAAACTCGCCTAATTTTACATATTTGTTGGGAAAAATATCGTGTGCACCTCGTGGGCAATGACGATTCTGAGTTCGTGTGATATCCGCACTCGCCTTCGGCTCGTGTGGCTATATTCACACTCACTCGGAATCGTCATTTTTGCCCACGAGTTGCACAATATACTATTCGATCGATCACATGAATTAACAATTACGGAATTCCTGAGCTCACACATCCCGTTGTAATCGGAGTGTTAAATAATCAGCAACTGCGACACGATCTTCTGACAGATGTCGCTGATGCGAATCCCTGGGGGGGCAAAGCACTCAAAACAACTTGATAAGCCGACAGCCATTGCCACGTGACTCTATTCAGCCGCTCAAACATTAGCCGAGGAAATCCTTAAAGCCACTTCCGGATGTCATGCCGAAAAGTTTAAACAGTAGATGATTTCGAAAGTTTCGATTGAAGTCCCATGAAGATTTTATCGTAATGGCTGCCCCTGGATGATCGGAATAACCTGAGTGACCTCAATGACCTGGATTTTGACCAGGATAGCCGCAATTCGACTTAAATATCCGGGCTGCTGGGGGTATACTCACTTGGATGCAGTGTCTCCGGTCAAGCCATCCGATGTACTGTAGTTGTGGAGGGTCTGGCAACGCTGAAGCAAGCCTCAAGGCTTTTTGTGTTAACGCTGCAAGCGCGGAATGAAGCGCGTTGAACCATGCGTTAGCTTCCGTTGTGTCGGACGCCCTTAACCAACACTCGTGGACACCATCAGGTGAAATCAACTCCAAAGTTCGTCCTTCTGTAATTAGATGAAAAAAAAAGCTCAGTTTAGTTAGGTCACAGAGAAGCATCTGAATTCGTGCTCATCCGATCATAAAATATCGTTGAATCTTTGGAACCTTTGAAAATGAACTGAGAGATGCTTTTAAATCTTACACGATCGAGTGAACCAAATTGATCAGTGATTAAACCCTCTTGCTAATCTGTATTCGGATCAGAGTTGAACGTAAATGTCGAGTGGGGCGAGTTTCAAATGGGGTGAAATTCATTAGGACGAAGAAAGAAATCGTTTTGGCGTACCCCTCGAAGGCTTGATTTAGGATCGTACATTATCGTTACGGAAACTGCGTAAGGGTCCTAACTTTCCGAAAACGGTACTATAAACTTTTGACTTTGGTTCCTAGAGGAAAAAGTGTGCGAGTTGAGGGGGTGGACATCGAACCACGTAGCCACAGATTACATTCATAGTGGATTCAGTACATTCATAGTTTCGCCAGTATGACGCAATTCTTCTATACATATGCAGACGGGAATAGTTCCCCACCCTAGCATTATGAAGGCACTATAACTTCAAGACTGGATGACAACTCAATTTGAAGTTCTCCTCGGTTTTCTGGATAGTTCAGTTCCTTCCAACCTTATACCCGGAGTGGCTATATACACGGTTGAATAAAGTGACGAACGGTTCCATCCGCGGAGTCTCATTTTATGTCCTTTTTAGAAGGAGTGTGTATGGGGCATTCTATGCCAAATCGACCTGCCGGTGACCCTCGACCTCTCGGATCTGCTCCATGATTTTTTTATCAGTCTTCCGACTCTAAATAGCAAATAGATTTTTTTTCAGATTTTTTAAAATACATTTCAGCACGTGGTGAATTTTGAAAGATTTTTTTTTTCAACACCTCGATGGCAGTGACCAAAAAATGTGAGTTTCGCGGGCTCATTGTGAATCCGTTCGAAGTATCTTCGTGACTCTCTTCAAAAACTGAGAACCACTGAAACCAGCTGGAGGCTAGGGTCCCCACGTCGACGACAATGCTGTCTGGCTGTTAACATCGAGCTCACCCTTCAGAAATTTCTCTCTTACTCTCGAGCCCTTTCTTCAACTGGGGCACTTTCCTTTATAACTCGTAACCCTCCGGTGCCCCGTCTGGCCCTTTCCTGTATTCCCTTTTCCTCGATGCTGGGGTCGCCCCTTTGTTTCAGGAGCAAAGGACGTGGTTTCGGCTTTCCACCGTTCCGCATGCGTGGTTCAGGGGTTGGTTCGTGTAACACGGTGAGGAAAATTCACCGGCAATCAAACCCTCCAGTTCGAGGCACGACCCCTTCTTCAGACATGATTGGTTTCATCCTTCACCCGACACCGACTCCGCGCCAGGGTTTCCGCAAACTATTCAGAAAGTGCATATGCATGCATATTGCATATTTCGTACACAGCGTTTGCTTGTATAGTCGACCAGTTTCTCGATCAATGTATTCGGATATTCGACTCGGATGAGCGAACCCTGGAAGAATTTTTAATAACCAGCAATAAGAGGCTATCAGCTGCTTTGTTCTTCTTCTTCTAAATGGGAAAAATGGTTCTTCAAGGCGGATGACAATATCAGCTGGATGGGAGACACAAAAGACACTAGAATTTCTTCAACAGACGTGATGTAATGAAGAAAAATACTGCAGCGAGTTCTGCACCGGCTGAAAACTCCATTTGTGCATCTGCAAAAGCGAAGAAACGTAAAACGCCGAACAATATCGTTGGACAACAGAGTCCAAACAGAGACAGAGGCTCTGACCTATATCGCAATGTGATGAACAGCCACTCACTCGCTTTGTTTCAGCCCCTCAAAGTTCTAATCTACACGGTGCATGCAATAGGTATGTATGAAGTTTAGCGTTGTTTACATTTTCATCAGTAAAGAGAGAGAACTTTTGATGCCAGTGTTGTTCCGCAGCCCATCTGATACCCGGGAACAAGAGTATGAAATTTTCTCTAATCGATACGCGGAAGCTGCACAAATTCCGGATTATATTTGAAATAACGCGGCTGTGTATGGGAATAAAAGTGAAATCGTGTACACCTCGAAGGGGCATAAAATAATAAGTTATACCCATGCATGAAATAATGTAGGGGTGACCGAAGATGGCCTGTGTGCAGAGTCTGTTTACAGAAACGAAACAAGCTTCGCTATGTCATCAAGTTTTCATGGAAATTATGTTTTCTGTCTCGTTTTCCACTTTGGAAGCTTCAAGGTATCCTAATAATGCACGAAAATAACACAATTTGGAATTTCTGCTCATTTTCCACCTCTGTAAAATCTTGCTACGACTTTGTACCTACTCTGATCATTTCAACTGGTCATTTTCGAGACGGGAAAAGACGTTTTTTCTTCTTGTTTGTCCGCTGCTAAAAAATGGGGTGAACTGAAAGCTCGGACGAGGCGGATTACTGAATTCATAGATGGCCTCGTGAGCGTTAGAATAAACGAGGTGCACGGACTTTAAAGTGACCTGGAGGTATTTGGCCGCCCTATTTGTTCACCCCCGGGGTCCCCGGGACCCCGGCTACACGGCGTAACCTGAACCCAGGACCTTCGTTCGTTCAGCTACGGGACTCAGGGTGAGTCATTGTGCCCCGAAAGTGGATAAACATTTACTCTATACTGTACATAGCGACGAAGGGGAGACGAGACCCTCCCTCCTCTCCAGATCGACTGTGTCGGGAATCCAGAAGCGAGGAAAGAAAATAGACGAGGAAATTACATAGGGATGAACCCCTGAACCGTATTGTGCTACGACTTTAAACGGAATCGAAGAACCTTTTGTTTTTTTGGATGATGGTACCAGATATTCATCATTTTTTATAATGAAATAGCGTTTTTCTGTCTCCATACGTTACTTTTCGTGATAACTCGAGTAAAAATTAAGTTATGAAAAAGTTCTCTGTTCATATTGAAAAGGCCTCTTTACTTGACGGTTTGAGACACCGGTAGATTTTATTTCGTGCATCATACAAATAGACAGAAAAAAAATTCTTTCCAAAATCATGTGGAAACCATTGAAAAGTCTCAAAAATGACTTTCGGTGGTTTTGACTTCGATTTTTTTGAAATTTTAAGGGGTATGTCCCCCTTAAAGACAGAAAAGTTCTCGAGGGTCAAAGTTGATCTTGCGTAGGTACACCGCGACTGTATTTACGGTCGTGGGTGTATTTGTTCGCCATTTGTTAGTTTGGCATGAACAATCCTCGTGCGAAAGATCGATAGTTCCACCCCAGGCGGAGTCCGAAACAACGAGAAATTCTACGAACGCAATTCCACAAATCCTACAATCGTGGGGGGTAGGGGGTACCCTCACGGAAAAAAACACCCATATAACCCCCAAATTTACACCCAAATATACCCTCAACTCTAAGGGGTAAATTCGTACCCCTTACTTGAAGGTTTACCCTCAACTTGGCGGTTAACCCTCAAACCCCTCTGTTGGGGGTACGAAATCACCCCCAACTTGAGGGTTAACCCTGAAGTTGTGGGTAAAACCCCCAATGCGTCGTGAACCCTCAACTTGGTGATTCACCCTTAAACCCCTCGGTTGGGGGTACGAAATTACCTCCAACTTGAGGGTTAACTCTGAAGTTGAGGTTTTGAACAAAAATAATTTCCGAGCGGTCACCCATCCAAGTACTGACTGCGCGGAATGTTGCTTAACTTCGTCGATCGTCAGATGTCTGGTAACCTCCTGGCTCCAATCTAGCATTCTTACAGTATATGGAAATTTCTTGAGTCATATAGTTTAACCATGTGGTTTGGAGATTGTTCTTTACGTTTAGAGTATACCGTCAACTATAGGTCGGTGAACCCATCAAACGCGGAGATACCCTCAAAGTTGAGGGTATACCCTCGACTACAGTTGAGTATAACCCTCAAATTTTGGGGTTACCGTCAAAGTTGGGGGTAAACCCTTGGCTACAGTTGGGTGTAACCCTCAAATTTTGGGGTTACCGTCAAAATTGAAGGTAAACCCTTGACTACAGTTGGGTGTAACCCTCAAATTTTGGGGTTACCGTCAAAGTTAGGGGTAAACCCTTGAGTACAGTTCGGTGTAACCCTCAAATTTTTGGGTTACCGTCAAAGTTGGGGGTTAACCCTTGACTACAGTTGGGTGAAAACCCTCAAATTATGGGGTTACCGTCAAAGTTGGGGGTAAACCCTTGACTACAGTTGGGTGTAACCCTCAAATTTAGAGGTTACGCTCCAAGTTGAGGGTGAACCCTGGAATATTGAAGGTAAACTCTGAAATGTTGAAGGTGAACCCCGAACTATTGAGGGTTTATCCCCAATGTTGAGGGTATACCCCCAAACTTGGGGGTTTTTTTCCGTGAGGGTAGTTCTCGCCTGGGTTCGTTTCGAGTAAAGCAGGCAGGGTCTGCTATAGAAAACCAAGTCAATGTAAATTCGTACGATCAACCGTACCGCGAGGTATTGTTTCCCAACGTTGTTCTCACCACTCGATACAAACGGACAGATTTTACCCGTTCGAGTCGGACCGCGTTCAACCCCCAAGGATGAAAAAGGAGGAACATCAAAAAAACTATGAAAAAATAACGAAATAGTCAGCCGTTTAGATGATCGCTGGTCCCCTGGTAGCAGATTGACCACTGATCACCCCACGATAACAGGAATACATTTTTAAAAAATGTTTATAAACCCTCGGAGGGACTATAAAATCGATATCAAATAGTGATGGATGGCGAACTCTCAACGGTATTAAATTTTGTCTTTTATTTTTTTTCTGTTTCGTACAAAGCAACTGAAATGGTAGAAAAATAAACAACAGAGAAATTGAAAAATAATTGTTGTTTTTTTTCAATTAGAACCCTTAGAAAAAATTGTTATCACAGTCAATTAAACATCTTCCAAGAAATGAAAAGGTTAAAAAATAGGAATAAAAATGAGTTTATCAAAAAGTTATCTTCTCGGTTTTAAAAAGCATTTCTTCTGAACGGTTTTGAGACCAGAAAGTCTGTCCACCCTTAGAATTTATTCAGTGCGTACAAGCAACGAAAAATGTTTTTTACGGCACAGGCATTAAAAAGTCACTTTTTGACGCCTGTTTTCGGTCCGGCAAGTGGCACTTTATACCGCTAAGTTCAAAGTTGCGGTATAAAGTCTTTATTCCGCAACTTTGATGCGCAGTTCGAAGTGCGCATGTCAAAGTGGCGGAATAAAGTCTTTATACCGCAGGTTACCCCATCTCTATACGCAGTTCGTGCGGAACTCAACTGGCGTCAAAGTGACTATTAATGCCTTTTCCGTAAAAAATATTGTATGGGGCGCGCGCAGAAAGTAACTGTTCGGCAAGGTTATGTTTTTAGTACGCGCCGTTGCTTTACAAGGCTCGCCTTCGGCTCGCCAGGTAAAACCAACGGCTCATACGAAAAACATAACCTTGCCGAATAAACAGTTACTTTCGGCGCATGCCACATAGATATCTATTTCAACCCCAAATTAGTGAGAAAAAAACCTAAAAAAAATCGATTTTCCACAGCTTTAGCACGAAATAGAAGATTAAAATAAAAACTGAATGTCAATTTCACACGTTCAATATTTTCCTGACAATATTTCTTTGTCAGTAGTTAGAAGTAACAGAGAAATAACAGAGTGAACAAAGTTTACAATAACCTGACACATGTACAGCAACGTGAATGTTCTCTAGCTAACAACCCGCACAGGAATCTAACTGTTGTGCCTTATATCAAAGGTTTATCTGAACAAATCAGCAAAACCCTCAAAAAACATGGGACAAGAGTTGTTTACAAAATCACTAACACCAGTTCTAAGGTTTTTTCTAAACTCAAAGATCCAATTCCACACCTTGATCGCTCTGATTTAGTGTATAAAATTGATTGTATAAACTGTGATAAATGCTATATAGGACAAACAAAGCAACACTTGCATAAAAGGATTTACGATCATAAATATAGCATCACTTGTAAAGATCCTAGTAAATCAGCTCTTGCCGATCATGCGTTGACCTTGGGTCATAAGTTTGACTTTGAAAATACTGAAATAATATCTAAAGAGTCCAACATCTACCATCGACTTATCAAAGAAATGACTAATATCTCACGAAATAATACCTGTAATAAAAGAACGGATATTGATAAGTTAAGTAGTATATACGCTCCTTTGTTAAATTGATTAACCATTTCGGTTTGAATTCAGCGGGTCATTTTGACTCGATCGATTGTATCGATTATATGTCGATATGATTGATCGATGATTAATACTCCATAACCGTTACTCGGCCACTTCTCCACTGACCGCGCCACCATTACCACCTGGACGCGCGTAAAGAAGTCCAAAATTGTAAGTTTTCCACCGAATTGGTTAATCAATATCATATAAAATTGTTTGTCAACTCAATTTAACTTCACAAATTTTATAAATTTAGAGTTTTTTCTTTTCTTGTACTCCTTTTCCTCCGGGAATCATAAACAAAATTTCGTCCTAGATGAACATAACCTCTTATCACCTCGTGTCAGTTATACTGACCGAGTCTCTATCACTACGTGATTGTTAAAAATTTTTGTTTTGATAGTTTCAGTTTATAAAATGTTCCCCAGAATTGTAAGGGTTCATTTATTTCGCAGTTTCTGATGATGGTCGACCATGCATCGACCGAAACGTCAAAATAAACGTTTTTGGATTATTGATGACCGTTACACCCATGATCACTTCTCCCTAATCACACATCACGGTCAAGAAATCACTACTTTTTGTCAGTAGTGAAATATACTCAAATTTCAGTCAATTCTGTGATTTTATTGATCCTCACTAATCCGGTAGTAATAGCTGGATAATATTTCCGGCCTTTTCCGCCTAGCTCGCCCTTCGGCTATATTATTTGGAATTTCTGTTCTTCTTCTATCGTTTTGTATTCGTTCGTTCATTTTTTATTTCCGTACCATTGCGGTGTGTGTGGTCCGTTGTGGCGGATTTTTATTCTCAGTGCGAAGTTTGAATCGTACCCCGGAGGGTGTCTCTCGCCCTCATCGCGCTAACCGTTTTTGCAATACACACAGTCCACGAGATACATAAAACCACCTCCGCAGGCACGGAATAAAACGGCAGGCACTCGCACCCCCTGCGGTTCTCACCCCTAATACACGAAAACAAAATATAATCGCTATGGAAATAAAAATTCTACCAATTGTCAATGACTTGGACAGTACCCCTCCCTCGTAATTTATCTTCAGCAATAATTTTCCACCCTGCATAAGTAAATTTTGTGACATGGGAACTTCAGAAGTCACCATATCTTTGTTCACTATTTAATCCAATAAATAGATTTGAGGGTTGGTTTTTTTGAGTAATTAGTAGTAAATTGTAATTTTATGTCAATTAATCTTCCGAATTTGAAAAAAAGGAAGAAACTATCCTATAAGCAGAAGAATATTTCAGACTCAGAATATTCCAATTAGGTAAAGAAAAAAAATTCAGGATAAGATTTTCAGGGATAATTCGTAGACTTTTCACAGAGTTTTTCAGACTTTTACGTAATTATTTTCAATAGAAAAAAAAAAAAACGGTGAAACGTCTAAAATATTCTGATTCTTTTTCTCTTCAGGTAATTAGAAACACACTCACAATTAGTCAGAAATATTTTCTCACAAGGGTGCCAAAAGTTATTTCTATAACAGGGGAGACCGGGGCTAGTTGTCACACGGGTTAGTTGTCACAGTGTCCATATCTCCACCGCTAGATAACAGATCGAACGGTGCTATAGATCAAAGTTGTAGTTCGATGTTTGAAACAAACTAATGTCATTAAATTGAATATCGCATCATATTCGGCCTCGCAGTGATCGATAAACTGAAATCGGACCGGAAAAGTAATTATTTTCCATCTTCTAATATGTTTTTTCTCATTTTCTAGACTGCCTTGAGAAATTTCGCTACACGATATTCGGAAAGGTTATTCTTAACGCTTTCATTTGATGTACATATTGTTGATATTTGAATGGCGGGTCAGCAAGATGTGCAAATTTTTAAACAAAATAGCGGGTTGGGGCAGGTTGTCACAAAATTATTGGGGCAAGTTGTCACGTGTAAAAACTCACCCCATTTCGACTTGACCATGGTTTTTTGAGTTGAGGTCAATTTCTTAAGATTCTCGGAGTCTGGGTGGGATTTCGCATGGTTTGTGGGGTGTTCGGAGTCTAGGTAGACTGTTTCGTGGTTTCCAGGAGACAATACAATGAAACCCGTTTTCGCCATTTAAAATACTCGGGAAAACTTACCCCGGGGTCTGTGACAACTTACCCCGCCTCGGGGCAAGTTGTCACACTCCGCGAATTTTTTTGAAGGTTCGAAAAAACCTACTCAGACTTGCTTTAGAATAACCAAAAATTTTCTGTAGGTGCGCAAAGGATGCATCTACAATACCCCATCTCAAGATTTGCGAAAAAAAAATTTGGAAAAATTCTAAAAATCAGAGAGTAAAAAGTGTGACAACTAGCCCCGGTCTCCCCTACTTGTTAAGATGTTATGGATCATTTTTCAGTTATTCTTGTATTCACCCATCATCATGGTTTCAGATTTTCGGATCTTCAACTGTTGAAAAAAAAGAGATATTTTATCAAAATGAACGGAGAATTATCAGACTTTCCACAGTTTTTAATCAGCTGATGCTTTTTTTCACTCATTTCATCGAACTTGTTCTCCAAATTCTTAGAAATGACTATATTCACAGAATTAAAATGACAAAGTGACCAGTTTAAGAATTCAGAGAGTGAGAATACACAACTTTCTCAGTAACTGATAATTTTTCCAATCGGAATTGAGCTTTTTTCTACAACAAATAAAAAAGCACTCGCGTTCCCAATGCAAAAAAAAGTCTGAAAGCTTCTATAAATCGTTTGATCATGTTTCCCGGATTCTGAGTGAAGCAGAAGCGATGCAGGAGCTTTTATTCCACTCGAATAATCACAGGTACATCAGTTTCAGTTTATCGTTAAAATTCATTGAAAAAAGAGACTATTAGCTGTTTTATACGTTCGTCAAATATGATTTTTTTCATTCCACTTGTCCCAGAATCAAGTGAGTAGAGGGGGATGGGGTTGTTCCCTTGTTTCATTATTTTCTTTTCCTTTCTTTCCTTTCCTTTGCCAGAGTGTTTCTACACACAAAAGTGAAGCATAAAGTATAATTATGACGTTTGAACAACACGAAGGAAGACCGGGAGTGGCGGCATACCCCCCGGAGATGGTTTCCTGCAGCAAACAAGGCGGCAGTCGACGGTGAACGAACCAACGAACGAATGAGGTGAGGAAACAAAAAAAAAAAAATAGTGTATAAAAAATAAACGAAAATAGTAGAAGGGGCGAGCCTGCAGACTCCATGGGGTTCCGTAGAAACTGTCTACGGATGGAGAACCGGAGGAATAGGAGCGGAGGGGGTGCTTATGAAAAAAAGAAAAAAACAGGAAAAAAAATTTGCATCACAGTCGCAAATGGAAATAATTACGCGAAAGCGCAAGGGCCGACTTCCTACCTCCGTGGCGACCACCGAACAGGAAACAATATATGCAAGGGTTCCCCCCGCCCTCCTCGAGTCCTTTAACTCGAAACAATAAAAAGACACGGGTAATTTGTTGAATTTGTTCTCATAAATCACATCAGGGGTGTTAAAAATTCTGTTTTTTACATTGGACCTTTGTTCAGGTTTAGTGTTGTTTTTTCTTATTGGGAATTTTTTTTAGAATTGTCAAAGCAATTTTTCATGAAAAGTGCAATTTTAACTCTTTTTTTTTTCAAATCTACGTTAAATTTTTTGTACGGTATATCATCATGAAATTTGAATGGTTGTAAAATCAAAATTACTTTTTGTTTTGTCACAATATGGTGTTGAGCTTATTTTATAGAAAGTGAATTTTCTGTTCTGCCTCCTTGAATTGTTTTTACAACTAAATAGCTAAATTGTTATTCAGCATCGTTTTTACATTATTTTTCAATTCTACCCACTTTGAATCATTAAAAATCGAAATACGATCTCGTTTTTTTTAATTGTCAAATGATGTTGAGTCTATTTGATTGAAAATAATGTTTTTTCCTGATCTCTTGATTCATTAAGTTATTCAAGTCTCTTATTAAGTATAATTTTCACATTCGTTCTGTCAATTTTTCATTTTTGAATCATTAAAAAGTATAGACTCATCTTTTTTTCACATTCATGTCGATAATATTCGATTTCCAATCGACCTTCGATTACAAATCACGAGAATTTTGAGCTTTTTTCTATTTTCCAACATCCTCTGGCTCCGTTGAACAAAAGATTTCAGATAATCTCGAGTCCGCAGCTGACGGACGTTTGACGAACCATCGCATCGATAACAACGTCAGAATTATGTACAGGTGTTTGGATCCGAAACAGACCATCGTGGTAACTGTTAATGGATAACTGTAGAGGGATAAGGGAAGCATTCTGTTGTACAAGCTTTGCTTCGTGTCCATCCCCATTTTCGCTCCTCTGCGTTTCATCCCCCTAGCGGGGGATGAAACAGGGCGTAAGCTGGATCGAATGACCATGCCCGCGTGGAACATGGTCACCTCGATATGCATTCACCCGAACGTTTCGGTGATACGAGCCTGACCGTTTGCGATTAATTTCAGAGTGCAGGCGAGCAATAAATAGCGGCTGCCTGTCCACCGGGTCGCTTCGATGCCTCCGTAGAATAAGAGCACAGCGTGGCAGCTATGAAAATATGATTTTACATATTTTTTGTTTTCATTTTTTCGTTTTTCGGTTTCACGATTTTTTCATTTTTGAATAATTTATCGAAGTACCTACGCGTTTTTGCTGATTCAACTCAACGAACATTATTTTTGGTCTCCAGAACGAGAATAAAAGAACTCATAGTGGTTCATGATCAACTGAATCAATTAAAATTGACTGCATCTTTGAAAACAATGCTGAAAAAAATCAATGACAGCAGAATAACTGAAATGATGAAAATTGAATATAATGATGACAGAAAAATTACTTAATTAGATCAGAATTGACGCTAAATGACACAAATTTAACTGAATTGATGAGGAATCATTAGAATTTAGTGATTAGAATGATCAATCCACGGAAAAATAAATAAATTTATGAGGGATGATTAGAATTTAGTGATTAGAATGATTGATTTACAGTAAAAAATGACTGAATTGATGAGAAATGATTAGAATTTAGTGATTAGAGTGATTAATTTACAGAAAAATAAATAAATTTATGAGGGATGATTAGAATTTAGTGATTAGAATGATTAATCCACAGAAAAATACATGAATTTATGAGGGATGATTAGAATTTAGTGATTAGAGTGATTAATCCACAGAAAATGAAATGAATTTATGAGGGATGATTAGAAATTAAGTGATTAGAATGATTGATTTACAGTAAAAAATGACTGAATTGGTGAGGAATGATTAGAATTTAGTGATTAGAATGATTGATCCACAGAAAAATACATGAATTTATGAGGGATGATTAGAATTGAGTGATTAGAATGATTGATCCACAGAAAAATACATGAATTTATGAGGGATGATTAGAATTGAGTGATTAGAATGATTGATTTACAGTAAAAAATGACTGAATTGATGAGGAATGATTAGAATTTAGTGATTAGAGTGATTAATCCACAGAAAATGAAATGAATTTATGAGGGATGATTAGAATTTAGTGATTAGAATGCTTGATTTACAGTAAAAAATGACTGAATTGATGAGGAATGATTAGAATTTAGTGATTAGAGTGATTAATTTACAGAAAAATAAATAAATTTATGAGGGATGATTAGAATTTAGTGATTAGAATGATTAATCCACAGAAAAATACATGAATTTATGAGGGATGATTAGAATTTAGTGATTAGAATGCTTGATTTACAGTAAAAAATGACTGAATTGATGAGGAATGATTAGAATTTAGTGATTAGAGTGATTAATTTACAGAAAAATAAATAAATTTATGAGGGATGATTAGAATTTAGTGATTAGAATGATTAATCCACAGAAAAATACATGAATTTATGAGGGATGATTAGAATTTAGTGATTAGAATGATTAATCCACAGAAAAATACATGAATTTATGAGGGATGATTAGAACTTAGTGATTAGAATGATTGATCCACAGAAAAATACATGAATTTATGAGGGATGATTAGAATTGAGTGATTAGAATGATTGATTTACAGTAAAAAATGACTGAATTGATGAGGAATGATTAGAATTTAGTGATTAGAGTGATTAATCCACAGAAAATGAAATGAATTTATGAGGGATGATTAGAATTTAGTGATTAGAATGCTTGATTTACAGTAAAAAATGACTGAATTGATGAGGAATGATTAGAATTTAGTGATTAAAGTGATTAATTTACAGAAAAATAAATAAATTTATGAGGGATGATTAGAAGTTAGTGATTAGAATGATTAATCCACAGAAAAATACATGAATTTATGAGGGATGATTAGAAATTAAGTGATTAGAATGATTGATTTACAGTAAAAAATGACTGAATTGATGAGGAATGATTAGAATTTAGTGATTAAAATGATTAATCCACAGAAAAATACATGAATTTATGAGGGATGATTAGAATTTAGTGATTAGAATGATTGATCCACAGAAAAATACATGAATTTATGAGGGATGATTAGAATTGAGTGATTAGAATGATTGATTTACAGTAAAAAATGACTGAATTGATGAGGAATGATTAGAATTTAGTGATTAAAATGATTAATCCACAGAAAAATACATGAATTTATGAGGGATGATTAGAATTTAGTGATTAGAATGATTGATCCACAGAAAAATACATGAATTTATGAGGGATGATTAGAATTGAGTGATTAGAATGATTGATTTACAGTAAAAAATGACTGAATTGATAAGGACTGATTAGAATTTAGTGATTAGAATGATTGATTTAGAGTAAAAAATGACTGAATTGATGAGGAATGATTAGAGATTAGTGATTAGAGTGATTAATTTACAGAAAAATAAATAAATTTATGAGGGATGATTAGAAGTTAGTGATTAGAATGATTGATTTACAGTAAAAAATAACTGAATTGATAAGGAAAGATTAGAATCTAGTGGTTTGGAAATTTATTCTTCGAATTTGAATGAATTATATTTTAAATGAAATAATTAAGTTAATTATTAGGTTGAATTTGTTGTACCAAAAAAATTATTAAGTCATTCAAAAAATCTCGAGTTTTATTTGAGTGTGTCTATAAGTATCTGAAAATCGCGGAAAAATCCCTTACGAAGAGGATATTTCACTGAGCAATAAAAGTCTGACGCAACAAGCCAACAATTTAAAAAGTTCGACGTATTTTTTTTTCCATCACTGAATGAAGACTGTCTGAAATGAAGCAGGAATATAATTCAATACAGCGAATAAGTTAAGGCGGGGCTTTCAGGCGAATCAAATTTTCCAGATTTTTACACACAAAAAAAATGAATAAATAAAAATTACTTGGACTAAATTATAAAAAAAAAAAAAGTGTTTAATAAAGAAAATAAAATGACTCGATGGATGAACGAAGGCGATAAAAATACCCTGTGAACGCCGAGGGTGGGACCGATACGAAAGAACTTAATGAAAAAAATTTCTACTTCAAAAAGCTAGACAGGGATTACATTGAATATTCATTCCTGAAAGAGTCGTTCTAAAGCAATCTATTATTTAGTTTTTATTATTACTTTATTTTTTATACGTTCACTTTCTCACCGTCGGAAGGTAGAGACGCTATCGTTAAGAACTTGATGGAATTTATGCCTAAAAGAGAAAATTCGAGATTCAAACTTGACAGACTTAAAATTGACTAAACTTTTTTTCTCTCAGGTACCTCGGGGTTTTTGGGTCTCAGATTCGCAATATGAAGACTAGATCTCAAAATTCAATCGCTAAAAATTAGCTGATTTGAAAATTTTTGCGATATCACTTCTGTGTATAGAAGACGGAAAATCTTCTCGAATTTTCCCACGTTTCCTTTTGTTTCAGGATCGAGTTCCGGGCACCGATTCATGGTCCGCATGTTTATATAGTCTAGTATCTAGTATCTCCTATCCATCTAAAGTCTACATACTACACGATATGAATATTAGTATGCTTCGCGTGCGTCAGTCGGATCGCCGCTGTTGAGAGGCGGGCTCTCGGAAAGCAAAAAATGGTCTCTTCTTTTCACCGTTCATGGAGCTTTCGCTGCTGCTGCTGCTGCAAGCTTCATACTTCGTGCGAAGACGACCCCCTGAACATTTTCTCGAGGTAAATGTACACCTGTTTCCCTTGCTGTACACTATATCCAGTCACGATCTGAATCCTTATCTATATACGAGCATAAAACGCAACGGGATTGATCAGTGGGATCCTTTTTTTTCCATTCCGATTTTTGAACAGCAGAAATGAAAATTAACCCGGGTTTCTTTGATTTATTATGAAATTGGGATTTTGAATCAATCATTTTCAATTTCTGTCACAAATTATGAGAATACGATTTTTTTTATCGTCACAATTCTTATTTTTCTGTTATTCTTCGAACACAAGAAGCACAGTTATTTGGAATACGAAAAAACTCGACAAAAAAAATAATTGAACAGATTTTAAACGTTGCCACTGATCTTCAAATGTATTTTTTCTTTCCTTGTTGCAATGTCGGAGGATGAAGCTTCCCAGCAAACAGTGGCATACCTGGTACATCATTTTGAGGTCACATTCACGAAACATTGCTACATTCCAATTTAATGTACCGGGTACATCACAGGTCTCTTAATCACGAACGTATCGAGTACATACTGCTGTTATGTACCAGAGACCTCTCATTCAGGAAACAGTGTTACATACCATATAATGGATGGCGACGATGTACCAGCTACATTACTTGCACGATGGCTTTGTTACATTACACAGTTACGTACAGATCATGTAAAAAGTTGACACACCCGAACCGAGGGGGGAAATAAGTCCAGAGTTCAGTGAAGATATATTGTATCTTTCTCCGGTTGATTCAATATCATTCTTACATTCCGAATCATTACTGTTGTTCGGATTATTTTTCCAAATTAAACTTAATTTCCCTCGGTTCAATTATTTAATTACTTTTCTTTGGATAATCCTCGACGCTTTGACTATTGTTGGTGTTACCTGGGCGAGGATATCGCAGGTTGTGCTGAAAAGTTAATCTTTGTTGTTCTTCCAATTTCTAAATAAAAAGGCTGACCTGGAATTCCTTCTCGCAATTTATCCATAATAGTAGTTTACATTTTGCAGAACATTTCAATTTAATTCCACCAAGTCAGTGATGAACATAACCTCAAAGTATTTACGATCGGTAATAGTGAACTTCAAGACTGCGCTGGTTAACGTGAAACTGATATTGGGTTTATTGGGTTTACTAACGGAACCGCTAAAAAAGTTTGGTTGTGTACAGTACATCAGAGCCGTCGATTCATTGAATTTTCCACTTAATAAAAGATATCGAATTTGTGATTCATTAAGTTTTCTATTAAATAAGAGAAAAAGGTTCAGAATTTCTAAGACAGTTTGGCGTAGTGGGTAGAGCGCCTGACTAGTGAGACGGACGAGTGCCATTGAATGAGGTTCGAATCCCGGTAAAGAATGACAAAAGCGGAATTTCTTTCAGCGAGCTACATATACATTTTAATTGATCCAGAGTGAACGAAAAGTTGATAGTATACTGTAACATATTATAAAATGCGCGAATGGGGATTGAAATCGAATTTTTATTTAAATATTTTGCGTATGCGGCAGTTTCATTGAGGTACGTTGCTGAGATGTAACAGCGATGTTGGTAGTACGTCACGGATAATGTACCTGCGATGTAATTGTTACGTACTTGATATGTATCTTCGTTGCATACGTGCGATATACCTATAACATTGGCGTGTTGCGGACATTACGCAGCACACGTGCCGCTCATGTGCCGAACATGGTACATCGCATGTGGCATCCGCGACAGACATGGTACGGCACTAGTACATCAATTTGTTTGCTGGGTTTAATTAAAATTTTTTGAATCCAAAGACTGCGAATCTTTTGTGAGGAACAATTTTCCGAAAAATTTCGATGATCGATGATTCAACGTGTTCAAATTTTATTTCGATTTTGAAATGTCCTAATTTTGTTCAGCTTTCCTGTGGAATTTTTTGCATTTTGGTTGGTACAATCATATCTCATTCGGTTCTAATTATATCAATGATATGTTTTGTTCATCAGAAATCCAGTAAATTTGGATTTTTAAATCCGCTCAATCTTGTTTCTTTTTTTCTGTGTAATAGCCCGTGAAAAAAAAAAAACAGTTTTTCTTTCTTTAGTCCGAAACTCGAGTAGAAGATTTTTATCAAATCATTTTTCAATGAAAATCAACACGTCGGCTTCGTTGAAATTTTTCCAATTTCAATTTTCGATAAAGTGCACTTGAATCGCACACAAATCAAGGGGGCACCTTTTTTCCAAAAAAAATTTGTTATTCCAAAGTCCGATAACTCCGTGGAAAAATTGAGGAAGAACAAAATGATCATAAAGTACTTTTTGTGGCTCAAAATTACAGGTTTTGAATGCTTCTTTTTTCAAATTGGTCAGAGGCTCTCCTTTGGAATCAACTTTGAATGCACATTTTTAAGAGTATATCAATCACTAAGATCATCGAGAATTTAGTGAAAGTAGAGAAAATTGTTATTTTTTCTCTCCATTTTCAATCTTCGAGTTCCTCTTATTTCGGTTCGTAAAGCTATTGGTATTCAAAAGAGGCCGGAGCTTGAATAGATGCGGGGTAGCTAAACGCTGCCGTTTCACCCCGTGGCACCCCGAAGTATGTTTTCCGTTTTGGAACTCCTTTGGTTTAGCCACTCACAGGTGCCAGCCGTCTCTGGGCGTCGAGACTGAATTTCGTAATTGCGATAGCAGGCGTCAGCGACAGAGCAAGATTTTCGCCACGCGTACGCGTGACTTGAATCAACAAACTCAAACTTGTACAATCTGAGGCTTGAGTTCTGAGGCTTTGAGCCCCACGGGGTCGGGGACCCAGTCTCAAATCCCACACGGAACAGTCCTTCTTATACTCTTCGAATATGTCAGCCAAAGTGAAATCGTCACGAACGGAAAGAAGAAAGAAGAAAGAAGAAAGAAGATGAAAAGAAAAAGGAAAAAATAAACTAGAGCGCAGGGGCAAAGGATAAAAAGGATCCTACATGAATTCAAGACTAAAGCCGACAACCGATGGGTTAGGAACTCCCTCGGAAACTTCGTCTTTCAAATCGCACACCCAAATCTCATACCGAAATCCCATAATTGAATCTTTAATCCTGACCTGAATTTAAGCAAAACATCGTTCAAAGTCGTGGATTGCAGATTTTGGTACTAGATCAGAATTTATAGCAGCTTAGTGAACTAGAAATAGAAGACAGAAAATCTCTTTCGCAGTCATGAAAAGTCAATCGAAGTCGATTGATGTAAATTGAAAACAGCTGAAGCCAGTTCAAGTCAATTGAAACCAATTGATGTCAGTTGAAGTCTGAAGGTAGCTGAAGTTAAGGGAATACAGTTGAAGCCAATTGAAGTAAGTTCAAGTCAATTGAAGCCAGTACCCGTTATTGGAGTGAATTGAAGTCGTTCGAAGCTAGTTGAAGTGAATTGAAGTCAGTTCAAGTTAGTTAAAGTCAGTTCAACTCCGAAGTCAGCTGAAGTTAAGTGAAGATAGTTGAGGACAGTTGAAGTCAATTGAAGTCAGTCCAAGTTAATTAAAATCAGTTCAAGTCTGAAGTCAGCTGAAGTTAAGTGAGGATAGTTGACGACAGTTGAAGTAAATTGAGGTCAATTCAAGTCAATGAAAGTCAGTTGAAGTTGGTTGAAGTCATGTGTACGATGAATCGATGAGTGTCTAACACCTCGGAAGATGTTAAGAATTTTCGAAACTGAGAAGAAGAATTTGCGAACCCTTGTCAAGACATTTTCGACGAAATATTTAAACCCTGAAGAAACCCTACTAAAATTTCACGAAATTACGTACAGAGGGTGGTATAATCGCAAGGAAACCTGTGAACTTCAGGGAGCCGGAATGGCCGAAGAGTGAGTGAAATTATTGAAGGAATTCTTAGATTCTCTTTGAAACCTCAACCTGAGTGAAAAGACAAAACTCCGAATGAACCCGTAGAGAAAAAAAAGTTTTTCCGTGGTCTTCTTGATGTGACTTTCAGTGGGATTGACCAAAGTTTGAAACTTCTTTATTTCATATCGCGCTGATAAAACCCTCAATGGGCATGAGACTTTTCTGGAATCTTGAGATTTGCCAAATGATCATATGGTGGAGCAGACACCATTCAAAATTCAGCGAATCCGCCCAGACCCCATTAACCTCAAGCTATTTACGGAGGAGCAAAACTTGATTCGTTAGCGATTGAAGACAGAAATCCTTGGGTAATTGTGTAGATGACGGTTATTCAGACCAGGTTGATGAAAGACGTGGGGTGTAGGTAAGGCGTCAGTTCCAGGTTGGGTCGTGGCGAGACTCGAGACACCCCTCAGTGAGCGTCTGTGTGTGTACAGCAGTGTTGACGTAGTGGAGTGATCCTTCAGCAAGCGATCTCGGTCGTCAGAGGCAAATTCCACAACGCATCCCGCTTAGCACTGCTCCAGGATGGACCATAGTCAACCCTACCCGGAGAGTAGCTACACGACGTACTCCTGCGTTGTTGTAATGCGATTTGCAAGTGTTATCGGCCCTCTGACCCACCTCGCGGTCTCCACCCTTCGACCTCCTGATACCCATTTACATATACATTGAACCGACGGCATGCTTGCTAACGCCTCGATATCGGTGGCAATCGGTACACACAGGGTGTCCACTGTCGAGGCGATCCAACGGAACGGGACCAGCTGCAGAAAATGGGGATCGCAAATGTCATCAGAATGACACTGACCGTTGGTCAGGTGAGTGCGAGTGAGTGTCAGCGTTCAAGAATCCGAATGCTACTGGTCATCTTGTGGTGGATTCGTTTCAAGCCACCCTGTATGGCCATCAGATCCATGGAGCGTTAACCTCCGGTTGATGGGGGCGGTGGAAGCGGTCCGGGTCAGACGAAACGAGGATTTCATTAGGCCGTATTAAACGTCGCTCCTCCGTCAAAGGAAGAGGACTTGTTTATCCGCATCGATCCGGCAGGGTCGTATCTGCGTTGGGTTGAATCAATACCGAGAGGAAAAGTAACGTCTCAGAGTTCTCAAAGATCAATCGAGATTCAATCACTCTGAGACCCGGAAGACAAGGTTTCGGTGAAAATTAGTTGGCCCTGAGCAAGAAGGACAGAATGCGAGTACCAGGAACTCAATTCTGCTTCACTCTCGTCGGCTAAGCTCCAGCCTTTCGAGGGATAACGAGGAGAGAGTGAAAACCCGGTGGAGGAGGAGGGAAAGGGAAAGGGAAAGGGAAAGAAGGCCAGCTCTCACGTCTGGATGATCATCGACGACGTCACCGAACACGGGATTATGCTTATGATAAACCCCCCGTGTCCTGTTCCGTTACTTCACCGACCTCCTTCAGACGCTATATGGGAGGACATCACATGCTGACATTTGACATCAGGACCATTCACCACATTTTTCCTCATTCTTAGCATGCTAATATAAAGTATAGTCAGTGTGAGTAGGATAGTGAAAGCTGACATTCTGACCATCAAGTATTTCTTCAAGCACTCGATTATTCGCACTGGATCATGTATTATCCATATTTGAGTAGATTAGCAGCACCAGGAAGGTGAAATAGCGGAGTATCTGTATTCGTACAGATGTGTGAAAAGAAAGAAAGGAAGAACATTGAGGGAGTCAAGGTTTGATTTGTAGACGATCATTTTTCTGTGTTCTAATATCTAATGGAAAGGAATGGGGTGGACATACAAATACGTGAAAGACCGAGAAACGGAACAAGAGCTATTCATCACAGTTCACAAGCTCTCTTCTTCCTCTCCTCTCTTCACCGCACCACCATCATTCCATCTCATTCTGTACTCCGTATCCTTCCATGGTTTCCATCACAGAAAAAAACTTCCAATTTGGGGGGTGAAATTGTGAATCTTGACAGAAATCGTGTTCCATCATCCACCAGCAGGTTAGAAGAAGGTTTTCACAGAAGGTTCTCCACACCGGAACAACGTCCGAGTAGCTCTTTAGGACAATGTCCAATGTCCAAAGTCAGAGTCTTCGGCAGTCCATGTATCTAAAATTTTTTAAAGATGATCCAACGATGTTTGGAACCCAATTTCCTACCTTTGAAATAGATCCTCAGAATTTCCTTCATCATTTTCAGTCGCTTCCGGCATTAGTCTTGTGAGGATAATTCCAGACGAACCACTGAACCGATTTAGCTAAAATTTGGCCACAACACTGTTCCGATCGAGACGATGGATGAATAAGGTTTGCAGCAGTTTTTCGACGGTTTTTCGACGGTTTTTGACGGCGACCACTAGCCACGCCTTTTTGGAAACTAATCTAATGTACTTGGAGAATTCCATAAGGATTTGTGGATGGTGAAAACTCGAGGGAGAATCGTAGCGTTAATACATCACCTCCGGATACCCTTGACGAGGGTCCTTTTCGTTCGTTTGAACCGGAACCCGAACCGTCTCCACGCTCCGTGGCTCGGAGCAATATCACTAACGGTGTTCACCGCTGTAAAATATCAGCTAAAATTACCTGAGAGTTGGGACACGCCATTGTCTCAGTCCCTTCTGGGCGTTGGACTAAACACATTAACCCTCCCGTTTCGAGGGTACAATTTTATTTTTCGCATCTTTGCCAACATCCCATTGCTCCGTTATCGCCATCAGCGAGAGGACCGCAAAAATCATCGGCATTAATCTTCTCTGATTAACTTTCGCGATAATGAAATCAGAATTTTCGAGCCTCAACGGCGCGAAATCTGGGCTTAAAATTTCTGGCTTTAATGTAGTTTCCTCCGGCGAATGGAAGTCGTGAATTAATAAAGCCTGGACACTCGGGCCGTGAAAGACAGAATTTGTCGTCTCTGGGTGTCTGTTTAAAACGGAATACAAAATAGAACAAATCTGAGCTCTATTCACATTTTGAAAGCTCTCAAGTGTCAAAGAGAAATTTTCGACGTAGGGTAATTCCATGCGCGTTATAAATAGTTACGGTTACACCAATAACGTATTTACGATGCTTCGATGGTATACGAGCTCGTCGAACCGAAACCAATTACTGGTTGATTGGTTATTTAATCATGTAACGTGAAGTGCATCCACATCTATGCCGGACCATCGCACAGGGTTTATAATTCGCGTAATTAATAGCCGTCCACTTCCACGTCCAATTCCATCGACATATGGTTGAAAAACTGTCAGTTTCATCAAAAACTCGAACAGGTGTCTCAATTCTTAGTTCAGATAAATCAATCAGCGTCTGTGTATATAAATGAAACAGAATCCATCATTTTGAATGTGAAAAGGCTACAGAATCCAGATATGGAAACGATTCGATTTAATTAACAATACGAGCCGTTCAATTGGTCATTTTTGTATGATTGTGAAATTTTCGTGTCAGTACTGAAAGACTGATGAGCAACAAAATTTAATTCGGATCCACCCACATGGGAGCTTCAAAATTGCTAGATCTCTAAAAAGCACTCCTGAATTTTTTCTAGATACTTTAGTGACATTTTTTACGATCTTGAAAGAAAGGCTTGAATATTGATCTAAAAACTGTCATTTTGGGCCGTATCTAAAAATGGAGAACTAACTCTGCAGGTTTTCACGTTGCACTTTCTTCACATCTCTATAGGAAGTATGAAGAACGAAATCGTCGAGGATAGAGAATTGCAGGAACGTCAGTAAATGGCAAGGACATCCGGTAGACTGCCCTTCGCCCCTCTTCCACCCTCGTACCTCAACCCCCTGGCTCACGTATGCGGATAACTAATGGTGCCCAGCCACAAAAAAAGGCTATGACAAATGGAAATATGTTTTGGTTGTTAAGTGATTAATGATTAAATTCGTCCTTGGTCCTTGGTCCGATTTGTTTTGGTATTCAGTGCCAACATGGGCGGGGTTTAGCACTGCATTACATTCATTATTCCCTTCCATACAATGAGGGCGGGAGTCGAACGATTCTTCTTGAGTAAAAAAAAAAAGAAAAAAAGTAAAAGTGAACAATGAAATAATGATCGATAAAACTGGTACGAAATGTGTTTGAAAAGAAATTACTCCGAAGCTTGAAGCAAAAAATCAACCCTTGCGTGAGGGTTTATCGAACTCGCATTATTACGATGATTATTTTCACATTTCAGTCGAATCCAACGAGCAGCGGTAACGGATAAAATATTATTCTTTCTGTGCAACTGGTAAAAGAAAGAGAAAAAATAGTTTAAAAAAAGTCTCGTTACCGCGAAACACGGTCAGAATTAGCCTCTTGCCGTTTCTCTAACCAACATTTATTTTTACCAGCTGCAACAGAGGGTAGACCAGTAATGTAACACAAATATACGCAGCTGTAGCTGGTTTTACGAAGAACGAGGTAACGGCCAGAAATTGGCAATATCTCGTTATACTCCGTCTCTAATTTCGCCACAATTCGCTACCGTAGGATGTTGACAATTCTAAATTGACGTAATTTCAATCTGCATACTATAAGCCATTTTTATACAAGCCACAATCCACGCTGCTGCTCGAATTATGGGAACGTAGAATTTGAACACA
The DNA here is from genome assembly GCA_018257835.1 of Euura lappo. NCBI lineage: Eukaryota > Metazoa > Arthropoda > Insecta > Hymenoptera > Tenthredinidae > Euura > Euura lappo. The sequence continues at coordinate 145,435 of JAEUYN010001842.1, forward strand.
TTGAATCACGACTTACGTACGTGGGGGCACCCTACGCTGTACAAGCAAAGTGGATTTTGATCACGTTGATACACGTACGTGCTAGGCAACGTGTTCTCTATTCTAGTTGATTGCAAAGCAGATCGACAGAGAGAGAAATAGTATCTCCTATCTTTGGTATTGTCGCCGAAATACAATACAACAATCACAGCAACGGTACATCCATCCTATCAATCCGGTCTGATAGGACGTCCCCTGTCGAAAATTTCAGCTCTGGTTTCATCTCATCTGTACGAACTGCAATCGATCGCCAGAATTTGCCATCAGAGTTACGGAAGACGTGGATCAGGAGGATCCTAGATGAGACAGACACCTGTCACTTTTTTATTGGAAGACAAAATCGTGCCAGTTGGTGGAGAAGATCGACTAGGACTTCATGTGAGGGACGCATTGATGAGACAAGAATTACTATTCGATAGTAAAGAGTGACCATCAAGTCCACAAAAATGACCATCAACTCTGCAAGTGCGAGTGTGACCATTTACAAGAATGACTATTACAAGAGTGAACATTCCTTGGACTGTGAGAGTGATCATATACTTCACAATTGTGACCGATCAGTTCAAAAGAGTGACCATTCACAACCTACCAATCTTCTGGTTTTGCTTCCAGGTTTACTCTATCTGCAGAACATCAAGTTTGTCACGAATAAAAGCATTTTCATGGTCAGTTTTTCATTTTCTTTCATTCCATTTCACAAGTGTGACTATTCAAAAGATGAGTTACCGTTCAAAAGAGCGTTCTGACATCACTGAAGATAAAAAAATGCAGATTGTCAAGTTTCTTTATCAAATGTTAGATGCGTATCACAAAAATTCTCAGTATTCCAGAATAAGGTGAGTAAAAAATTCTGGTTTGAAGAACCGTATGATCCCAGATTCCTGCAATCGAGAGAAACAGTTGATTGTGGTAGAACGAGGTGTTCGAGCGTCTCATCCACAATTGGCAATTCCGCAGCGGGTGTCCTTCCCACCCTCGACTCTTACAAATCAGAAATCAGCCAGGGGGTCTCTTGATTTCTTCGACAAGGGTATGTCACCTTATTGGAGGGCAAAGAAACTTTTCAATACGACAATACACCCGAACAGGCGACTCGCAGGGTTTCTCGCTTTATCAGGACTGCAACATACACTCTGAATTCTCTCTCATGTACACAATACCTCAGTCCTGGTTACTGCCGAGCACCCAGGACCTCTGACGCCAGGATGTGAGAGCGCAGAACAGGACCAGCCACATCGCGATGCGGGTGCAGCGCCGGAGTCAATTCAATCAATCGACCATCCCTCTGTTCCATTTTCCCTTCTCTCTTCCCTCCCCATCCCTCCACCAGACCGAGCCTATTTGCATTGAGTACCAGGCCAACGGAATGCCACAATAGACGACCCGGAAATTAATGCATTGGCTCGTTAATTGCTAATTAAAAAGCGTGCGAACCCCGTGTGTTGCCATTGCCGTGAATTCCATCATCGATCAGAAATTTTTTCACCCTATTTCCATTCCCATCTGAATCTAGAGCTCAGAGGTTGAGGAAAATGAGATGAGGCCGTTTTACTAGCGACTGCAGCGCTCCGGGCGGCGAGGTTAAGCCCCCAACCCACATAACCCGATCTCAAATTGAACCCGATCAGCTGTGGCACGCCGCAAAATCACCGGGTATACCATCCTTATACCGAACTTCCCCGAACCGAGATTTTCCAGGAGAGATATAGCGAATTGATTCGCTATGCAAATAACATTTCTTAGACGGAATTACCATACCACCTAGACGTGGGTTGAGGTGAGGCCATCCCCTGATACCCTCCCCCCCCTTCTTCCCTCGCTTTTAACCGATTACCAATCCGCCAGCGCCTACTTGTTACGTTTCCAGATCCGCGAACGTATCTCGATTTATCGACACCCTCGTTTCAACCACCCCTTCAACCCCATTCGATTTATAGGATTCAACGGAGTTGATAAAAAACTAGAAACACGTAGACGAATTTTCAGGCTTTTGGAGAAGCTTTTTGATTTTGAGAAGCTTTTGTTAAGCCTGTGAGCTCAATTCAAAAAATCATCTTACAGGAAGATGTCACGCTTTTTCTGACCATTTTGGCAACTTTTAGTATTCCTAGAGTTTCCAACGAAAAGCACAATGACTTTGGACTCATTCGTGCAGAGTGGGTACCAAAAAGACTGTTTTTCGTTTGATAAAAAATGGGGAGAAAAAATGTTTCAACTTCGTCAGTGATGAAAAAATGGCTACGATTGATTAAACCGAGCTTTCACGCAAATTTGGAGCCAAAAATATTGGAAACGATCACAGTTATACTCTAAAATTTTAGATCGAGGGCGAGAAAAATCATTCAGGCTTGATCAATTTTTTCCAATACAGAAAAAGTTCGAGCTATAAAAAATCTGACACGATTGATTCTTTGGGTTAGTGAGCTGAGTATGAATCCCAAATTTTAGCAGAAAATATTCATAATTCTAGGATTTGTAGCTAAAACTATACGAAAAATTGCGACTCTTACAATTTCAGATATTTTGAATCGAATTCTCAGTGTAGAAAAAAAGATTCTGAAGAAAAAAAATCGTCATCCAAACCAATAGCCTAATTCTAAACGACTTTTAGATATTTCACAGACGAAGGAAGAAGATCGACAAAAAGGGAAATAGCTTCGAGGAAGTCGAATTCGGTCTGGATGGTTCTCAGGCGCCGGGAAGACTTATGGTCGCCACGACCCTGGCAGATCGTCTGCTAATTTGTAACAAGCCTTAAATAACCCCGAGAGAAAGTAGTTTTCTGTCAGTCTCAGACCCAGTACCTAAGGGATGAACAGAGTTCTTGTTTCCGTAGTGAAAATAAATTCGCGTCACCATTTAATCGAACTTGAAGCTTTTTTTCTCTCCTCTTATCTCTCATCGCGGACGGGGGAGAGAAGAGAGATTCGGGGGTAACGACCCAGACTCGGTTCCGCGTTAAGGGTGGCGCAAGTCCTCGGCCTATAAACGTTTTATCCCCAGTTTCCGCCCCTGCTATATAGGAGGTTGCATAACAGCGGAGACTTTATACTCGAGGTTTTTCGCTGTATAGAAAACGGTATAGGAAACACAATCACGAACCAACTCCCCCGCACTCGCGTTCTAGCTGACGTTGGAACTTCCCTAAAAGCACATTCAGGCGAAATTTCTTATGTGCATTCGGATGGAAGCGGAACCGGTTCCACTTCAGAACCGGATAGGAAAATCGAGGAACTGGGACAACTCTTCGCTACTAAATTCGGGGGATGATGGAACCCGACGAAAAATGGACTTTCCTAAAAATCACTTGTCGTAAGGTTTCAGACACACGGTTGATTCGATTATGTCCCTCGACGTCTCATTTTCTTCGGAGAGCAATTCTTCATCGTGTGAACGAGGGAAACTGAGAAAAAAAATCCTGTGATAAGTTATGGTCAGTTATCGAAATTTAGCGACAATCTAGTCACTCTTTTGCTGATAACTTGGTCCAAAAAATTTGTTCTTCAATTTCCCTCATTCACACGATGAAGAATTGCTCTCCGAAGAGAATGAGACGTCGAGAAACATAATCGAATCAACCCTGTGCCTTACAACAAGTGATTTTTGAAAAAGTCAATTCATCGATGTGTAGGTAATGGATTTTTCGAGTATGGAAAATTTGTTGGACTGGTCCCCTTAATTGAGGGCTTGTTTATGCAGGAACATAATTTTTTGGTACCAGTTGGAGTTCCGGATCTTCTGTGTCTGATTATAGAAGCTATAAGAACTTTTGCACTTCCGTTCGTTATTTGCTAATTTCAAAAGATCGAAAGTTTTCTTAACTTTTTTTGAAGCAAATCCAACTTCTGCCACTGAAATCACATTTCTGGAGCCTACGACCTTTTGTCATTAAACGCGCAATTTGATTTCCTCCGCGTGCAGAGTCTGAGAGTCTTTCGTAATTCTGGTATACCTTAGCATTTTTTTAAGAGCATGCTTTCGCCCTATTTGTAGATTGGTTTATCTCCGAGGTAGAAAACACAATTACATCGTCTTCTTCCTGACGTTGCTAAAGTTTAACACGGTATACCAAAGACGTAGTCCGATGGACTTTTCTCATCCAGATCCCATTTAAACAAAACGAATTATACGCCACCTTCTTCCACCTTGTATCTCTTCTCTCCACTCTGCTACCTAAGCTGTGCCATTTCCTTTACTTGCTCTCATTACTCTACTCGACTAAGTAACTTCGCTTGGACTCCTCTTCAAGCAATGATGTCCCTAAGCGATTGTGAAATGATAGAAGAATAAACAGCCCGAATGCGGTTATAGCGTTGTAACATCCAGACACTTTCCTAACCTGACGTTACCTCACTTAATTCTGTCTATTTCATGATAGCTTTTAAGCACCCCAGCTTAACCTAACCTGGGCTGATGCTAAATTAAGATAAACTAAGACCCTAAAATGACTAGATATAACCTAACCTAATATAAGTTGAGCAAACTTATTCTTGAGCATTCTTTCCGCGTTGAAGATCTTTCCATAGCATGGAAGGTCTAAGGGTAGTTTTACACCCTGTAAGTCGTTAGGCGGAACCTTTTCACCGTGGGCTACTTGGCTTAAGACACTTTGGGAGGACGTGGATGATTTGTTGTTAAGCGAAAAGCAGCCGTTACCATCAACGGAAGTTGAGAGGTTGCTGGAGGTTACAGTGTGTGCGAAAAAGAATGGTTTTTTTTTCTTCCGTAGAGTAGCTAGGGGAAAAAATTGGAGTATTTTCATATTGTCTAGATTTGGCGGAAAAATAGATACCGGAAAACTGACTAAGTCTCTTTTACGGTATGGTGAACCAAACGTGCACAACAAATTTCATGAAGAAATATTCAGAATTGTAGAAGTTATTCGAATTTACAATGAAAAGTACAAAAATTGATAACTCGTAAAATTTACAATACTTTGAGCTGAAATTTGTTGTGCGCTTTGAGAGCCAAAAATGCCCTCAGAAAAAAAATCATTAATCATTCAACACATCTTGAACCGTTGAAATGAAAAAAAAAAATTGTTTCATTCGGCACCGCTGCCACCAAAAATGTTACGATTCCAAGTAGGCGACGATATAACTTTTGTCATTTTTAATATTTCAAGCTGAAATTTGGTCTGTGTTTCCAGATCACAAAAATGAATCCAGAAAAAAATTAATAATCATTCATGACCTCTTGAACCGTTAAAATAAAATAAAATTGTCTCATTTGGCACTGCAGCCAATAAAATTGTTCTTTCTCATTCATATCGTGAAAAAATTCACGTGTGATCGTTGAGGCGATGCAATATCGTATATTACATTTGATCTATACGATCGAGTGTGCAGTAGATGGTAATTTTAAAATCGGCTACGTGAGCGATGGGACGTGAGCTTCGAGAATGGTCGCCGGACATCCGGTATCCTAGAGGTTCACTCGTTTCAATGGTATATTTCAGGGAACCATTGTCTACCAAAGATAGTAGCACGTTGATATGTGAGGTTGGTGAAAAATTGACAAAATATTCTGTATATACAGTTTCTTCACCAAACGCGAATGGTGCTTAAAAAGCGAGGGAAATATGAATGAAGTAATTAAAAATGTAATGGAAGATAAATCAGAGGAAATGGGTAAAAATAATTTCCTCCATCGTGGCGGTGGGAAGGCTATCTCTGACTCGGTAACGAGAAGTGCAATGGTAAGCTATCCTGTAACCACAGTTGCGGGATTCAGACCTCGACTCCCTTCGAGAACCTCCCTTTTCACCAGGTATTCCGCACAATTTCAAATTGTCCATCCAACTGTTAACTAGTTCCGAGGCGACTGGAAATTGGCAAAATTATCAAAAGGAATTAACGCCCAACAGGAAATCCTATATACTACTCTCCAGGTTTTCGGCCACCTCCAATGGGTGCAGCTAGACTACAGTGTGGAAAACCTCTTTAACTACAAACCAACAATCACGTACATCCTGGGTACTGCAGCAATGCTGGTAAGTAGTCGGAGTAGAATCGCTGCTGTGTGTGGATTATTCCCGAGGGGAAATTTTACAAAGTACCAGAGCGTCCTTTTTTTGCAAGAAACTAGAGCGAGAACCTGCAGCGAAATCCGTCAGACGTATCAGAGAATATATTTCATAGAAACTATACGAGATCGGGTTCATAATCTCACACCCCATTTATCAACTCTTCATTTATCGTCTGCAAGATTGTATAGACTCGTTTCAGAAGTGAAAAAAATCGCCTGGCAAGAACCGACGTGCCAAAATCTTTGTGAATGTATATTTTCAAATGATTTCTAAATAACATTGATATAGTATGAATTTCCGATATCAAGGAAGCTCTGCTGAATTTTTTCAGATTTATCCGTCAACCGTTCATTTTTTGTCTATCATTCAACCTCATTCAAAATTGAACTATTTTTTAAATCACATCGACATCCGTTGCTGTGCAGACAGAATTCCGTATTTCACTGGAGTATAGCGCGCGAGTTTGACAACAGCGGAAATCCACGATTCGAGAAAAGACTCAAGATCAGCTTCCCTGAAAACTGAAACAAAATCGTGAACCGACCAGGAGCAGAGTCGGGTCACGTAAACTGGCGACAATTAGGCCAGGATAAGATGGGCTTCGGTCGGTACGACTATCGGACCCACCGAACCCACCGACGTATGGGAGGCGTAGCTGGAGCAAAGGCAATAGGGCGATGGGCTAATGTCGGACTATTCACCCCCTGAGCTTACTAAAGGCCACCCAAAGCCACCCAGGGTCTGGAACCTTGTTAACTTGACGGAAACCATTAACAGAGTCACGTACGCCCCCGCATCACTATTTGTTGGGGGAAGTTATCGCGCTGCTCATCTTCAACGTTGTTGTTCTTCTCGGCATGTTTGTTCGCTTCTTTATCTCGTCCTGGTCCTCCATCGTCTGTTTGTCCAATCATTTATCCTTCCATATGGCTCGAATGGGTCCTCAAAGAAATCCCAATTGTTGTGTCATCTAGTCTCATTTTTCTCAAATCTATCACAGCATGATATGAACATTAGGGTGGTCCTTGAAAAGGTCATTTTTGAATTTTGACGCTCTCACCCCCCAAATAGGTTCCAAATACATAAAAAAAATCTGCCTAAATTGGCGGCCGTCTGAGTTGACTAGAAAGGGTGCCGGCGGGCACAAATGCATCTTTCAACTCGGATTTGGACAGAAATCAGTATTTGATACCGATGGTGTAAAATGACTGTGAAAAATACAAAATTACATCAGCCACTCGCACCGTACGTCTCGTATAGCGTTGAAAAATGATATTTCACATGCATTGTACGGTAGATCATCCTCAAACTATCGAAAAATGAGCTAGCATACAAATCCATTGAATATTGAGGTGGAAATAGGCGAAGACTATCTGAAATTACGGCTCAATTTATTGACCAATAATGAATTTTATTAACAAAGTGAGCATACGATACAATATTCGATTTTCAGACATCATCTGCTGTACATCAGTTATGAATACAGTTCAGCAGATTTTGAATATTGATTCAGTAATGCTTCGCAACAGTCTCTTTATTTGCATTCGGAAATTTTTTCTTATAGTCACTCACAACTTGGAGTATAAGTTGTTTTTGATCTTCCTGGCTCGTAAGAATATCATTATATTGTTCAATTCAGCGCACTGCTCTTTCCGCAGTGTCGTTAACGCTTGAAAATCGTTAGACACCTCAAAATCGTTAACGACACTGCGGAAAGAGCAGTCCCTGCTAAAAATTCCCGAGAGGACCAGTCAGGACCTTGTTCCAAATTACGACGTGGGGAATGGACCTATGTGGTCCTGACTCGGGAATTCACTTTTCTGAAGTGAAAAAAGGCCCTACTAAAAATTCCCAAGTCAGGACTTCATGGGTCCACATAGGTCCATTCCCCACGTCGTAATTTGGAACAAGGTCCTGACTGGTCGTCTCGAGAATTTTTAGCAGGGGTGCGCTTAATTGAACAATATAATAATATTCTTACGAGGCAGGAAGATCAAAAACAATTTATACTCCAAGTTGTGAGAAAGAAAAAATTTCCAAATGCAAATAAAGAGAATGTTGCGAAGCATTACTGAATCGATATTCAAAATCTGCTGAATTGTATTCATAGCTGATGTACAGCAGATAATGTCTGAAAATCTAATATTATATCGTATGCTCATTTTGTTAATAAAATTTATTATTGGTCAATAAATTGAGTCGTAATATTTTCAGATAGTCTTCGCCTATTTCCACCTCAATATTCAAGGGATTTGTGTGCTAGCTCATTTTTCGATAGTTTGAGGATGATCTACCGTACAATGCATGTGAAATATCATCATGTGAAATATCATTTTTCAACGCTATACCAGATGTACGGTTCGAGTGGCTGATGTAATTTTGTATTTTTCACAGTCATTTTACACCATCGGTATCAAATACTGATTTCTGTCCAAATCCGAGTTGAAAGATGCATTTGTGCCCGCCGGCACCCTTTCTAGTCAACTCAGACGGCCGCCATTTTAGGCAGATTTTTTTTAATGTATTTGGAACCTATTCGGGGGGTGAGAGCGTCAAAATTCAAAAATGACCTTTTTAAGGACCACCCTAATGAACATGCAAAAAAAAAAAATTGTCAAGGGGATGCTCTACTCGATTTTCACCGACTGAGCCAGCTTACCGGCCGATTGAAAGACAAAACTAAGAATCCATGTCATTTCTTCATTACATGGGGTAAAACGGAGACGATTTCGAAGGCAAGTCTTCGATATTGTGTATAGAAGTCCGTCACTCTGCCCTTTTTTCGGACTTTAGATCCCCAATTTTTGTTGTCAACTTCAAACATCCTGCCTTCAAGATTGTAATCCTGACCTATAAGGTCGGCGTTGAGAATTGACATAAACAAATCGCCTCGAGGATCGTAATTCCAGGTTTGGAATGATCACATTGATTCTGATTGATGAAATTTTGGAGCTGAAATGTCGAGAGTTATCTAACCAAACTTTGATTATAAACCTCGACAGATTTGATTAGCGCTTACGTCATGTCATAACGGCAAAATCCACCCTGTCGATACTATCAATCGAGTCATCCGTCCAGGTGTATACAGTCCATAGACAGGAGTCAGTATCGATGAACCAATAAATCCTCCGTCATTAGTCAACGTTGTTATCGACCTGCCAATGAAGCCTCGTAGCAATCAGATAAACAGTAGTTGAAAATAAATCAGCATTTGTTACATTCGTGGTATCTTCAAAGGCGGAGGTTTTTTTTCCATTTATCTCATACCGTCACACGGGTAACGTAACGGCAATAATTCACTCTCTGTACAGAACAGTAAATTGGTATCCTGCTCCGCGAGGACCTGCGTCCAGAGTTTGCGTCAGCATTATTTAATTGTCCTGCACGGTTTCCGAGGAGAAGGATCAGACGACGATGCGGAGGTCAGCGTTTCTCCCTGCGCCCTGGTGACCCGTTAATCTCCCTGTCGTTTCATCAGTCGCTAATCTTCTGCGAAAGTTACCTTTTTTCGAGAGCTAATATCGGTCAAAGTCACCGTTGATGGTAACAGAGTTCATACTGTAATTAGGCCGCCTTCGTCAACGGGGATAAACTTTTCATGGATACTTTCTTTCACGAGTTCTCAAAGTGACCAATGGGCTGCTCACATGATGTAATCTGGTCTAGAGCCTCGGAAGAGCCGATATATCGGAGAGATACGGTGGCTGAACGACCGTCGGCAAATCGCCATTCAATTGTCCAGATATCAACCGATAAACGATACGGATACGGATGCTTGATGCTGATGCCGCCGCTCCAGGGTCCAATCACAACTATTGCGATGCAGAGTTCCGTATGGATATTGACGCAATCTGTCATCGACCCCGAGGAAAGAGAGGAAGCGAGTTTTTATTCCTGCCAATATTTCCACGTGTCCGTTCCGTTCTGTCTGTTTGATTATTTTACACTGACCGACAGAAATCAAAACGTGAGCGATTTGTGATATAGTAACGAGGGGTGGGTTGGGTAGTGGAAACCATTAGCAAGTGTCTATATGCCTTTTATCTCGAACCACAGTCTCTGAAGAGGTTGATAAATCTCCTCTTTCTTTCACCTTCTCCATCTCCCGACTTCTTCAACACTCAAGACTCGGCATATTCTGTGTGACAGATGAGATTATCTCCAGGATGAGGAATCGTTTACTCGATTGCCGAAACTTGTGTTGCTCCAGGAATCCAGTAGCCAATGAACTCTGTTTCGAGATTGAAACGTCTTCCAAGCACATTTAGTTCGACGCCAAATTGCGAGTACGGAAGCAGACCATGAGGAGAAATAAAGCGACTGAACGGAGGAATTACTTCGAACCAGAATTCAGAAATCTGAAATCACCAAGCGAACATCATTCGCGCGGAAGTGATCGAACACCTCGAACTTTCATGCTTGACTAGGTCCAATATTATTCCTTCTGCTCCCTTCGGAGCGACGGGAAACACTCGGAATCCAGTTTGCCCCCGGCGCAGACATCGACATCGTATAAACACCACTGGAACCCGAGAGGTCACGTCAGACCAATTAACATCTCTGACGACTCGATACAGACGCGAATCGCTACGATGTGAAATTGATCTCGTCATGCAACTCCGGGCGAGAGATTCGTTCATTCAAAACTGACCAAAGAAATTTCCCAGACGAAGCATTTATCAACAAAAATCAGTAAGAATTCAGCTAAATCAAGAATAAACAGTCTAAGACCGAAGAATATTCTTGAAATAGTTGAACTTGTTATACTTGTTTCAGACTATTTTGCTGGACTTCGTGTGATTCAGAGATTTCAGAGACTTCATGGGCTTCAAAATATTTCATGGGAGGATTTCGAAATTTCATGATCATGTCATTCATTTCCATCTTATCTGGACGTGAATTATTCATGTACTGAATTGTTTCAAGACGCATTGAATTTGTATCAGAGCTTTCCAGTGTTCGGTCGTGTGGCTGACATTGAGAATCATAGTGCTCGAAAATACAGAAACACAGTATGTCGGCAGAGTCGCTAGTAGACTCCGTCCAATCAGATGATTAAATCAAGGGTGATAAAAATGGAGGAACACTGGAAAGTTCGAGACTAAGTAAAGCAGTAGTAGCACTATAGTCAGGTTAACAAACGACGAACGGGCTCTTAATTCTATGACCAACCTGCATCGTCTCTGGAAAGTATCGAGGAGGAAACAAAAGCGTCCATGAGCACCCACAGTGTGTTCGTATGGTGCGCTGCACGGGTTCGGAGAGGGCGAAGAAGGTTGAGGCCATGGAGGAGGCGGAAAAGCGAAACTGTATAACACCGAGGTAAGAAAAGCAATCAGAAACGTGCGGTATCTTTCGCGTATCTGCAGTAGAGCCACTATAAAGTCAGAGACGTTCGTTCGTTCGCTTACTGCATTGGAGACGCTTTTAAAGTCGATATTAAAAGGGGGGACGCATGCACCACCGACGTTGCATATTCAATTAAAATATCCCCAACGAATAGAGGAGCTGGTATAACCAAAGCTCGATACTCTATTTACGATCAGTTGCACAAAACTTTGTCACTATCTGCATAACTCCGAGGAACACTTTGGAATTGATGCGATTGGGATAAAACGAGCGTCGACCTCTTCAGTCTTGATGATGTTTCGTTATTTTAGGTGCAGAAAATGATGACTGCCTGAGAAGTCATGGAACCTTTTGTAACAAAATACCATTAAGAAACATTATATCGAAGATGGAGGTCAACCTCTTTAGTCTTGATGATGTTTCGTTATTTTTGGTGCAGAAAATGATGTCTGCATAAGAATCCATGATAACCATTGGGACAAAATACTATCAAGAAAGGTTAGATCGAAGCTGATGGTCAACCTCTTCAGTATCGATCATGTTTCTATTAACTTTATGAGCAGGAAACGATGTCTGCATGAGAAAACATGGAAGCCATTGGAACAAAACACCATCACGATCTGTGTTTCCAAAAGAGTACCAAAGGAAAGACGCCGAACGTTAGATTTCGAAAGATGAGAGTCAATCCCCTCGGTATTGATGATGTTTCTCGATTTCGTTTGGAGGAATTGTGATGGCATCGCGAGTGTTGGTTTTCTCGAAAATTCGCTTTCGGTGTTGTACATACGAAGCCACACAAGTCTTGGAAGTGATAAATTTTCTGGAAGCCGTCAAGATAAGACGGTCTCCTACGAGCTACATCCTCCACGACATAGTCGTTTGCAGTACGAATATCCACGTGAACTTTACGCTCAACGTAATTCGGGGTCTCAAGCCACGCTAGACTCTGGGGTGCAGAAAATTTGCACCAGTGAACACATGGAAGAAGACACCCAACATGGGGTTATGAGAGGTTCTTCCATAATGGAGCTCGTAGAAAAATTGATCTGCACCAGAAATGAGAAACGTAGCGTTTACAGAAGTTCCTGAAATACTAGTTTCAGGGTATCGTCTCAATGACGCAGTGCGGTTCACCATCAGTCCCTGAACAAATAAACCGAACGATACACAATGAGCCTGAGAAAATGGGAGACGGTGGATGCTGGAATGACAGGTCTAAAAATGAGGGGCTGTTCAGGGTTGTTCGTCATTTCCCACAGGTTTGACGTTTCGTTTAGTCCGCTTTACCCCACATCCGTCATTCTCATGCTTTCACGGAGGGTAAATTCACCGTCTAAACACAATATGTGGATGAATGGGAGAACGGCAGGGCGTCTTCGGAGCGGTAATCGACTTCCACGTATAGGCATTCAGAGTTGGTACCGTGACTCGTGACTTTGGCGTTTCTCTGTTCCCAGACGCACGGATGGATAATTAAATTCCCTTCCGAGTTAAGCGGTTAACCGTTGTAAGCATTTTGGTTTCGGTTCTGGTTCCTTGGGTTCGGCTAGGTCCTCCTCCGACCTCTTACTGAATAATACACCGTATATCTGGTCCCTCGTACCACATTCCGCATCGTGGAAACTCCTCGGGTTTACAACTTTCCTATTTGTCCCAACAGGCGTGCAGTGCGGTGCATTCGTGTATGCTGAGATTTTCCCGCTCCTCATAAGGTTTATTACTCTCCACACACCAACGCCAACCTCTTGAGGCAACTTATCAAACTCCCGCTGCATTGGGTTGATAATTGTGCAACCTCGACTCGACTGCATTGTCAACTTGAATCTCTTCTACCATTGTTTATGGATGGAATCGAAACAATTTCCGGTTCAGAATTCACTCGGTTGTCACGAATTCACCATACATGGGAGGAAATCGCTTTTTGAAATCACGATACGCTCCGGTGACAAATATTATCGAATTCCCTTTCGTTTCTATGTATGACATCGTGGAATACTGTGGGAAATTTCATCACGTTGTTTATGAAATTTTATCAATAAGCTTCGTGATCGAGTTCTACAAAATGTCAAGTGATATTGCAAATTCATATCATGAAATGAATGTAGGGGGTCCGATGGAGGAACGCGGGAAGTTCGGAATGTAAGCTTGATCGACTCTTTGAGCAATTTTTCCCTGATAAAATTCAGCTGGTCCGAAGGGTTTAAAAATTCTTCAACCAGGATCAGATAGTAGCTTCAGTTTCTGGTCAAGATTACTCGAAAAGAATCGACGGGCTCAGCGCAGCAAGAGGCCATAAAAGTGGCTTTTTTCAAATAGCCAAATGCTTCTTTGTTCATTTCCAACACTTGGGAAGTTAAAAAAGGACTTTTTGAGAAACCTTAACGTCAGTCACTTGTACACTTCTTGTATTGATTTTATGAATTGTCTTTCAATCAGAAGCACATGGTGATTGTGAAAAATTTGCTGAAATCAATGTCACTGATATAGAGATAACATTTCGAATATCGTCATACAATTCACGTTTTATAATTGTTAAACAGTGGGGTTTGTGTCTCTTCGCAAAACAAATCTACTACGTTATTCATACATTTTTCGAAATGTTATCACAATTCGACATTTGTAATAGCAACGGAGCCTCTGGCAAGAAAGAGTTCTGTTGAAACTTTACATATAGGGATAAAAAAGTCCACAGAAACCGTGTGCTCTCAATAAACACAGTTGTGCAGCTGACAGAATATCAATATTAGGACAAAAAACATCGAGTGAATGTCTTTGATCGAAAATTCGCGAATTTATCCTCGCAGAAGCGATCTAATTCTCTGAGGGTAAGTTACTGGGTAGAAATCTACTTCCGCTTCTGGTATGGTTTGGGTAGATGGCAGAATGTCGGGGTACCGGGTAGCTGCAGCCCTCTCACTTTGACAAGTTATTAATTAATGTTTGTTTGTCAGGTTAAGCGAAGGAAATGAGACTTCTCTACTTCGCAGTCTGCGGTATGACACGACATCCCTATCCTATCCTGTGCCATACCCTCCTCGAACTCTGAGTAATGTTTGCACATTTGTAAGTTAACTTTACCGTAGTTTAGGGAGTTCCTGTACCTGCCAAAGCCAACTTACAGGAGCTACTGCTTCTTGCTGATGCTTGCGCTATCCCTTGCCTGACTCTGGACTTTCTTGATGTACATGTATGTCTGGCGTTGATTCAACTCGATATCAGTATCTACGTCACGTTCAGGATTCTTTTTCTTTTCACGCACATAGAATCAAGTCCTCAGCTATTTGCCAAGAGATATTTTCCAGGTTTTTGTGAAATTAGTAAATTAGTATTTCCCTTTACTTTTAATTTTTCATACCTTAGATACTTCTTTTGGACTAACCTCCTCAATCGGCTTCCATTCTTACAAATTAAATCATCTTCTGGAGTAAAATAAGTCCCTCTATATAAATAAAAAGGTTTTCGTCACGTAACTATGGGAAAGTTTTTCGTTCGTCGTCGCGTAACTATGGTCGGTTGTGCCATAGTTCCCGGCGTCCAGGTCTATCGCGTCATGTGGCGTCCAGGTCTATCGCGTCATAGTTCCCGGCGCCCAGGTATCGCGCCATAGTTCCCGGCGTCCAGGTCTATCGCGTCATGTGGCGTCCAGGTCTATCGCGCCATAGTTCCCGGCGGCCAGGTCTATTCCCGGCGTCCAGGTCTGTCGCGGCGTGGTTCCCGGCGTCCAGGTCTATCGCGCCATAGTTCCTGGCGTCCAGGTCTGTCGCGCCATAGTTCCCGGCGTCCAGGTCTATCGCACCATAGTTCCTGGCGTCCAGGTCTACCACGCCATAGTTTTTGGTCTCCAGGTCTATCGCGTCATAGTTCTGGGTGTCCAGGTCTATCGCGCCATAGTTCTGGGTGTCCAGGTCTACCGCGCCATAGTTTTTGGTCCCCAGGTCTATCGCGCCATAGTTTTTGGTCTCCAGGTCTATCGCGCCATAGTTCTGGGTCCCCAGGTCTATCGCGCGCCATAGTTCTGGGTGTCCAGGTCTATCGCGCCATAGTTCTGGGTGTCCAGGTCTATCGCGCCATAGTTTTCGGTCTCCAGGTCTATCCTGGGTGTCCAGGTCTATCGCGCCGTAGTTTTCGGTCTCCAGGTCTATCGCGCCATAGTTCTGGGTGTCCAGGTCTATCGCACCATAGTTCTGGGTGTCTAGGTCCACCGCGCCGTAGTTTTCGGTCTCCAGGTCTATCGCGCCATAGTTTTCGGTCTCCAGGTCTATCGCGCCATAGTTCTGGGTGTCCAGGTCTATCGTCTATCGCGCCATAGTTCCCGGCGTCCAGGTCTATCGCGTCATGTTTCATGGCGTCCAGGTCTATCGCACCATAGTTCCCGGCGTCCAGGTCTGTCGCGCCATAGTTCCCGGCGTCCAGGTTTATCGCGTCATATTTCATGGCGTGGGTCTATCGCGTCATATTTCATGGCGTCCAGGTCTATCGCGTCATATCTACCGGTGTCAAAGTCTGTCGCACAACGGGATTCGATGTAGTAACAGTGGGTGTAACGGATAGGAATGAGTGTCCCAAGAAGGGTTAGAAATGGTTAGGACAGCCACTGAAGATTAAAAAAAGTTAGACCAGCCATTCCTAGGAAAAGTGAGGCGCGAAGCGCCGAGCGGGGTTGCCGCGCGAACCGCGGAGGGGCGGAGCCCCTAGTCATATAAATTTACAATAATTTCAACAATTTTCAGAATCTCAGCTGCATGATTTTTCAATTGAATCTAAAACGAAACAGTAGCAGATGTATAACATAAGGTGTGCGGATAATAATTAAAGGGAATGTAATTAATTCCACACAAATTAGCCTTTCTCTATATGACACATAATTCCGTGGAACGTGATACAGTTGCGAATACATATTGATACGTGTTCGGACCAGTTTTTATTAATCCGAAAGTGTAACAGAATACTTGATGCCGTTTGTGCTGATATGCACAAGCTTTGAACCGCTCAATATCAGAATTCACGGAGGTATTTTCTCACCGTACGAAACGCAACAGATGCCTAGTAACCTAAGGCAGGATAACCTGATGAACCTAGACTAGCTGAATATTCACTTTAATTAAAATAAGCAGCCTGGAATACTTCTGGGCCAATTATCATACGGAATGTCGCGAGAGATAAGAAATAACAGAGAAAATGTCTGACTGAAATGTTTTTGTCTGACTGACAATAAAATTGATTTCAATCTTTTGAAAACGGTGTTCAAAAAATTCTGTAATCGATAAGAATCGGAAAGTGAGATTTTTCTGACAAAGTTTCACAGTTTTTGGATCTTTGATACCTTCTTGAACCCTTTAAGGGGATAAAAAAGAATTTCTAGTGTCCAAGAGAAGTGAGAATGAGGATCTGACATTCACTCCGAATCTCTCTAGTATGATAGCAGAGGTATAAACGTAGTTGGATTAGGACTGAGAGCCCATAAATTTTCCAAAGAGAAGGATTAATTCTAACGTGAGTTAATAATTTCGCTACTAACTCGCCTACTTCCGTGCCTGATAAATCTTGATCTCATTATCTCCAACGGCAGTCGTAACGCACCCTTATATTGAACCCCTCTCTAATTTGAACACACGCCCTTAAATGCCCTCACATAGTTTCTAACAGACGTTTCTCTCAGGCTTCCCAACAAACTTCAAATGGAAAACCGTCCACAGGTTGTTTTCACCAAAAAAGTCAAATTTTCCATCCGAAATTACACTGAAAATAATTATAGATCGTGGTTTGAAGACTTTTTCACTGCCATGATCGCAAAATTACTGGCACAAAAGTTTTTTCTAGTCAATTGAACGACAAAATTTGCTTTGATTACAATTTTTTCAGGAAAAAAAAGCTTTCAGACCTGCGGAGAGTTTTCTACTTGCTGATAAAATTATTAAAAGCTTACCAGGATCGGAAGAGTGATCGCTCCTGGTCAATCTGCATAACTGAAGGGGTAGGTATCGAGTGTCTGCTCTGGGTGGTGACTTCGGAGGCGGTGGAGCAGCGCTGAGGAATCCTCTCTGCAATTCCCAACCGACTTCTTGTATAATTGAAGCCTTCCTGAAGTACGGTGTCACCTCCCGGAGGTATTTCACTGAAAACAGAGAAATGACAAAAATTTGCATTATTCATTCGACAATCAATTCGATAATTCAGTAATTTTATTGATATCATCTTTCACTAAATTCTGCAAGACTGACTAATTGTTGCATGATCGAATCTCACGGAAAAAGGAATTAAGAAAAGAATCTGGACGGGGATCGAGAAGCAGTGACAAATTATGAAATAAGTTGCATAAAAAATGCCGATTCAGATCCTGATTTTAATTTTTTTAATCGTATATTAGACACGGTCTTGATGAATGGATGTGATAACTATGCGCGGTTTTACGATGCTTCACATGCATTTTACACCTCGCAGGTTTATTAAGTCGAGCGTCCTAATTAACAAACGGTTAATTACGAAAGGATTTTAAAATGAAAGAAAAGGCTGATTTTAGTGCCTTTCTGTGTGTACGCGTTGCGATAAAGGTAATTAGATTAATCCTCGTTTGTCTGTTATCCTTTTTCTGCGGGTCATTATTGCCAAAAGAACGAAATATTATTGTTAATTACCTTACGACGAATAAAATCAGAGGAAAAAATGTGTAATAGACTCATTATCAGATTTTTTTTGTCACTGTTCCTTTTAATTTTCCACGTTCATAATTATCTCGATCATAGTACATGCTACAACCACAATTTTTTTTTATCAAATTACATCCTCAGTTTGACCTGACTCTGTAATAAATTCGTGGAAATATGATTACCGTAATTATTATTTTTTTTTTTTTTTCTACACAAGCAACGAATAAAATTAGTGAGATTTTGCGAAAATCCTTTACGTTTGCTTCATGTCACGCTAATGGGTAGTTGTCGAGCCCAGAATCTCGAAAACCTTACGCGTATTCGCGTTTAGCTTCGCGCATATTTAGGGGTGTGTAACACCCACCTACGTAAGTGGCCATTCACGTTTCTTTGTGCTTTAATTAAGCGGTCACGTTATCCCGAGAGAGGAAAAACAAACGAACTTTTTTAGACATAATTAAGGCAAGAGCGAAAATTACAATACAGCAGTAGAATTATTCTTTTTCATGATGAAAAAAAAATATGGCGAGGGATTATAGATGGTCTATAGGTCAGATTGTGACCAATCAAAATTACAACCAAATGTTGAATTACTCAGAATTTTAATGATCCTTGTTTCAAGCGAATAAAAAACAAGCGGGTTTGGGCTGACTATGAGCCAGCCTTCGAACTTCCCGTTATTTATTTTGTTCTCACCTATTTTGAAATTCGCAAATATGACCTCAGGTTTTTGATCAGCGGTTCAAAAAACCTCCGAGTACCAATTTCCGTAAGATTTCCAATGTTTCTAGTGTTTCTCCCGGCAAATTGGATTCGCCATTTTGAATTTCGCAAATCTGACTTCAGATTCGTGACCAGTGACCCAAAAAACCTACGAGTACCAAGTTTCATCCAAACCCAAATGTTTTTAGTCTTTTTGCAGCATATCGAATACGCAAAATGAAAATTTTGCAACACTGACTTCAGATTCGTGATCAGCGATCAAAAAAACAATATGGTACCAAACTTCATTGAAATCCGTTGATTCGTTCTCAAGATATGGTCATTTGTGTTGTGTTTTTTAGAATTTTGTTATTTGAATAGTTCAAAAAGTACTAATCCGATCTAAGCCAAAATCTAATCAGTTCTAAATTGAGCAATGCCCCGTCGATTGAGACCAAGTTGATCGAAATCCGACCGCGCGTTCTCGAGATATCGTCGGACAAAAATTTGATCACGCACACACACACATACACGCATACAGACGTCCAATTGAAAATGATCGGAAGTGATTCTCCGGACCTCGAAACGTGGAGATCCAGTGAAAACTCAACTTTTCATTTTCGGGGTGATTACAATAACTTCCTATTTTCTCTGAAATCAGAGATACGGGAAGTTAAAAAAAAAAAAAACTAAAAAAGAGAAAACAGGAAAAATTTGTAATGCCTTTATGCCATGGTTACTAAATAATTCGTTTTTTTGCACATTTTGGGGTCAACTTTGCATGAAACACGTGATTAAAAAGTGGGGCTTTGCATGACAGTCGAGCGGGCCGAAAGCTCCAATTTCATGTCAGGATTCTAGGTTAGGTTCGCGCATGCGCAGCGCACAATTCAGCCCGGTGATCATAAAGTCCATCTTTTTATGCACTTATCATAAAAATGAGATGGTATGTGAACAAGTTATTATATTTATAGTATTCATCTGCCCTACAGACTTAAACCGAAATTTTCGACTCGAAGTTTTAAAAGCAAGTTTTGAAAGTATTTCTTTCCCAGTTTCGTGTCAAAAAAGTTTTCCAATTTTTTCCAACAACTTTAATTGTGTATCTCGAAGAAAGTTATTTCATCAAACTCCAGTTTCTTGCAAAATGGTCTGTAGGGTGAATGAATACTGAGACGACGACTTTTCGTACCACTTAACGCGGGCGGAAAACCGACCTTTTCCACCCTAGGGCGGTAAAGTCTTTTCTGGCCGTTAAATCGGGTGAAATTCTGTACCATCGTCGACCTGCAGCGGTTTATGCGGTGGTAATAGTTCGGTGTGATAATCCGGTTTCATCGGAATCACATAACGAATATAATACACCCGTGGGCGTTGGGGGGGGGAGGGGCTGGGAACTGACCCGATGCAGTTTCAGGCTGATCCTGTAACTGCAGTATCCACGGATGAAACTTTGATGGGGAGAATGATCTATATTATACGGCACGCAGGATTGTAGAACTGATGATAATTCAATAGTTGTTTGCTTTTCAAGTCATATTAGCACTAAATTAGCACTGCCCGCGTGCCCCACTTTGCAATGTTGACGCGGTTAATATCCATTATTATACCGATATTCAGACATGATTTTGACATCAAAAGCAACTAACAAAAAGAAATTTCATGCTTCAATCTTCCATTTCTCGAAAAATTTCGAGTCAATAAAATTGTCTAATTTATAGTAGAATTCGAACACTGTCAAATGATGATCGAAACCAATTTTGATAAAGTCTACATTCAATTTTATCGCTCGATGACGAATTAGTCTGATCAAAAACTGTAGGAATTTCGGTTCTTTGAATTTTTAGCTGATGTCTGCTGAATTACGACCCAAAGCCTCTTTTTTCCATGCAGTTGATAATTTTACTGTCAATTTATGATCTTATGCCCAAACATTTTCTCAGGAGCTTTTTTCCGTCTATTTCGTCGTTTCTGAGTCGACACGAGGCAGTCACATTCTCTGTTCGTATAAAATTCAGGATGCGGAAGTCTCGGGGAGATGAATCCTTGGTCTATCGAGAGAGAAAGAGAGAGAGAAAAGCAGCGGGGGGTAGTTTCAACCCCCTTGGAGAGACATGTTTTGGGTAATAAAAAGAAATTGAAGAAGATTTCGCCTTGGCACGGTTCCTCTTTTCCACTTTCCTTCCATGTTCTGACATACGCCGTCGCTCCCTTCAGGATGCGTTTGTCGCTGAGTCCTCCACTTACCGAAGGTAGAAGAGAAGAAAAAAAAAAAGGGCGAGGGGTGACGCGATGTGGCTTCCCAAAAGGACTTTTCTCACACCCGGTCGCAAAATGCCTCTTTTCATACCTCTTGAGCCGGCGCAAAACAGATCTTTTCGGCCCTTGGGCGGAAAAGTGCTTTGCGCCCGCCTAAAGCGGGCGCAAACGACTCTTTTCCTGCCCTCGGGCGCAAAGTTCCGTTTTGCGCCCGCTCACTCGGTCTGAAAAGAGGCATTTTTGCGACCAGGTGTCGAGAAAGAAATCGTGTGCAACACGGGCGCAAGGCTATTTTGGCGAGTGTGATTGCAGTACACTCGCCTTCGGCTCGTACTGCAAATTTCACACTCGAAAAATAGTGTTTTGCGCCCTTGATACACAATGTACTATTATACTCTTATACGACGGAAAGGATCGCTTCTACGGTGCTCATACCATCCACCAACCATGGCCATGGGCAATGTACGGCAAGGGAAACCGTACCGCGTCCCCCGGGGCATCGGAACTCTTTCCGGCATCCAAAACAGCGGACGACGATCTTTTCGAAGGTTATAGGGAATTTTTATTATCTGTGTTCCTTCCGCACCTTTTCTTTTTTTTTTTTTTGTACTTTTAATTTTTATGGATTTTTTTTTTCTAATCAATATTGATAAATTTCCGTAAGCTATTTATGTTGGACAATTTTGGGAAAATTTCTTTCAAGTATAATGTTGTGATTTGAAATTTTTCATTACAGTCGTTTTTTATGGAACAATTTTTTTATCTTGTCGTCAATTCAAAGATTTGATCGATTTTTAAGAATTGTGAGAATTTTAATCGAATGAATTTGTCCAATTTGGATTATTCTATTAGTGAGATTTAGTGGATTCAGTATTTCCTCAATTTCACGATTTTTCTTCTTGTCATCGAGACGATTTTTTGAACGAAAATTTAATCTTGAAGCCCGAGACGATTTCAAAATTCTTTTATATCCGAAGATTGTATCAAATTTCAACATTTGTTCCGTTTCCATGTTTTCTTTTTTTTTTTTTTATGTTATCCAGACGATTTTCAAAATTATAATACTGCAATAAATTGAGAGATCCTTCAAGAATTTGAATTTGTTTGTCTAATTTGAAGATTACTTAGATTTCAGAGGTAATTTTTTTAATTTTCCATTTGATTTTCGATTTGCAGTTTTGAAGATTTTTTTAATATCAAAGATTTTAACAATTTTAACTATTCTTCGAGGTTCGAAGATTTCATCAGAATGAAGAATTCCTTTTTGGTACACAAAACTAAATAACCTATAGTAATGTAAGAAAAAAATTGAAAATCGATTTTAATAGTCAAAATTGGAACCGGCTTCTCTCAAAAAAAAAAAAAAAGTTATCATCAAAAATGTCTGCACAGAATTTTTATCTTCAATCAGCAATTGTCCTGGACGCGCTACACTGTGTGATAATATAATCCTCAAGGTCCTTCGGAGTCAGGATCACCAACTCACCCTTGGCAATGGCTTAGAGGTAATCATCCGAGTAGGTAAAATCCCCGAACGACATGATTAATCCCTTTCGTGATCAAAATTATCTCTTCAATTTCTGTACCCCCGATCCACGAGGCTTCATCGATCCCTCGGCAAAAGTTGTTTATCCCTTCAGTAACTTTCCTCAAATTAACAAACGGGTTTGGGCTGACTATGAGGCAGCCTTCGAACTTCCCGTTATTTATTTTGTTCTCAGCTATTTTGAAATTTGTAAATCTGACCGCAGATTCTTGATCAGCGGTTCAAAAAACCTTCGAGTATAAATTTCCGTAAGATTTCGAATGTTTGTAGTATTTTTCCCAGCAAATCGGACTCGCTATTTTGATTTCGCTAATCTGACTTCAGATTCGTGATCAGTGACCCAAAAAACCTACGAGTACCAAGTTTCATCCAAATCCAAATGTTTTTAGTTTTTTTGCAGCATATCGAATACGCCAAATGAAAATTTTGCAAAACTGACTTCAGATTCGTGATCAGCGATCAAAAAAACCATATGGTACCAAATTTCATTGAAATCCGTTGATTCGTTCTCAAGATATCGTCATTTTTGTTGTGTTTTTTTAGAATTTTGTTATTTGAATAGTTCAAAAAGTACTAATCCGATCGAAGCCAAAATCTAATCAGTTCTAAGTTAAGAAAAGCCCCGTCGATTGAGCCCAAGTTGATCGAAATCCGACCACGCGTTCTCGAGATATCGCGCGGACAAAAATGTGGTCACATACACACACCCAGACGTCAAACTGAAAATAATCGGAGGTGATTCTTTGGACCTCGAAACGTGAAGATTTAGTGAAAACTCAAATTTTCATTTCCGGGGTGATCACAATAACTTCCTTTTTTCTCTGAGAAGAGAGAAACAGGAAGTTAAAAAAAAGGGGGATCAAATCAATTCTAAAAATCACTTTTTACTTCAACAAAAATTACTATTTTTTGTTTTTTTGGGTCTCTAGGTCCTAATTGAGAACAAAAAAAAAAAAAAATGTCCAGAATTCTTCAAAGCCGTTTTTGACTGCCATTTTGGATTTCACAATCTCGAAATAAATGACGGAATCAGAGAGACAAAAAAAGAAAAAAGAATTTTGGGTACGTAGACGTAGATCTACTTCCACGTCATTCCAGCGGGAGGAACAATTGCAGAAAACGAGGATCAGTAGAAAAAGCGACACGTGGAAGTCCACGAAGCACTTAACGAAGTTCGTGTTCGAAGTAAGGCGTCGTTAAGATAAACGCTCGAATATTGTGGAAACTGGAGGACAGTTCCAGGTTTTAGGTTCCAGGGATCGTACCACTCGGGGAGAATCGCCAGGGGAACAATATCCTCACCAAGTTAAGAAGAAACGTTAGCAGGACGGCGGACCGGGGCCCCGCGGAGCTTGCAGAACTATCGCCGCCATCCATCCGGAGACCCTATAATAACCGGTAAAGATTCGACGCAGAAAATTTCTCCTCGAGGATTTCGAGCACGTAGAAAAAGAACCACGAACGTTTTGTGATCGTTAAACAAAAAGAGAAAAATAAAAAAAGAATGAAAGAAAAATATACCAAAGAACGTTTCAGAGAACGTTTCAATTAGCTTGGCTGTTTTTTTAAAAAAAGACCCGCTGTTACCGCACGTAACCCTTTCGCCACGCCACGCGCGGTCCCTTCGTCACCTTTGACCGCAACTAAAAAATATACCAACCTTAATTTTTTTAATTCTTTAGTATTCAACAGGGAGAAAAAAATACAAAAAGCTGGGTATTTACTTGCTGAAATCGCGAACCACTTTTAAGGCAGATGACATCACTTGGAATTACTTCTCAAAATTGCTGGAAGTAAATTGTTCTAAAACGATATTGGATAATTAATTTGAAATAATATTCAATGATTCAAGGATATCTTTCAAAAAAATCTTTAAAAATCGGGTGCAATAATTATAGAATCGTTTTGAATCGCCTGTGAGTCAGTTAAAAATTACTTGCAATCTATTGTCACTAAAAATTTGTGTATTTCGTATTTGGAACTGAATTTGTGAAAATTTTTACAGAAAGCAGAAATGATTGAAATGATTTTATCTCGTCGTTGCTTAAGGACCAAAAAGCGAATGAAAGAGAAAAATACTCGTATTTCGAGGGTGAAAATGAAATCGCGGCCAAACGAAACGGTCATATTTTGAATCGTTTATACAGCAATTTGTTAATTGCGTGCTTTCGGTCCCTTCTTGCGCTTCACATACATTTTTAAAGCCTTTTTCATTCCACGCGTGTGGTCGAG
Source organism: Euura lappo (assembly GCA_018257835.1). Classification (NCBI taxonomy): domain Eukaryota; kingdom Metazoa; phylum Arthropoda; class Insecta; order Hymenoptera; family Tenthredinidae; genus Euura; species Euura lappo. The sequence continues at coordinate 170,237 of JAEUYN010001842.1, forward strand.
GTGCTGAAGAAAAAAAATTGCGACCAAAAACGTACAAAGGTAAATTTCTAGAATTTATATGCAGACAAGATTCTTAGGATTCGATAACATTTTTTTGAATTTTTTCTATGCTTTTCTGTCGATGAAAAGCTGTCTAAGAGTTCATTAAATAATCTTGACAAAGAAGCAAAAGAAAAAAACAGAACGAAAAAAGAAATTAGTTTTAATCACCGAAATACAAGCCTGCGGAGGCTCCTCCCGTTTTAATAATCCTGGATAAAAATTAGGGGGAAACAAAATCTGATCACGTGTCTCCAATTTTTTTTTTTCTGTGAATGCCTTCTGGTGCGATGAAAATGTACACCAAATTTCGTGTAAAAATATCAACAAATGTAGAAGTTATCGCATTTTGAAGCCACACCATTAAGGCGATGTCGTGTCACGGTCGCGTGCTTTTTTCATGAAAATTAAAAATGTGTGTCAAAGCCGGTTTCCTTTTGGAAAATTGTTTGAATACGGATGAACTAAGAGCTGAATTCACAGGAAAATTTGACAAAATCCAAAGAAGTGGATTTGAAAATTTTTGTTCTTTACAAATATTCCGATCAACTATAGTTTTTATTTATATCTATTCAAATGAAAACTCATATCCAGAGAAAAATCAGTTCTCATGAATATAAGCTTTAAGTAGAATTATCTTTCAGTTCGATATAAGAGCAGAAATGGTACAAAATTTGCAATATTTATTGCATAAATGTATGCCAAACAATCAAATGGTTTTGACATCGATATCATAGATTTATACAGAATTAGGGGAATTTCGTCAAGCTCGAATGTCTTATTATCCCTGGTGAAAATAATTTCTACGCCAAACTACGAAAAGAATCTACGAAAAAGTATCGGATTTCGGACTTTTCGTAGTTTATTTTTACGCCAGATTTTGTACAGAGTAGTAGTTTTTCGTAGATAGTTGTAGAATGAAATTCGATGTCTATATGAATTGTCGTTTCTAGGTATTCATAGTTTATCGTAGTTCCTCGTAGTTTTTTCGTAGATAGTTGTAGAAGCCAGTTTCGGGATTGTACCTGGATCCTACCCGTACCGCAATTTAATAAACGAAGCGATTTCATAGTAATTCGACCTATTTTTAGAAAAAATCTACTCAACGTTGATGGAATTATTGAATTTAAAATTAAAAAAAAAAAAAATTTACCCCCAGAAGGATTTGAACCTAGCTCACTTTTAGGGGCCACCCATCCAAGTACTGACCGCGTCCGATGTTGCTTAACCTCGGTGATCCCCAGATGTATGGTCTTCAACTCGCCCAAATTTCATCTCCTTGCAGAACTTGACATTTTCTGGCAACATGAAGTTAGTGACTGACATGGAACTTCAACTGAATATTTGAAAAGCTTTGTCACGTTAAGCTTCATATTCTGCCAGCTTTTCGTAGAAAATCATACATTATAGTAATTTTGCGTAGAAATTCGTACTATTCAACAAACAATCGCCAAAGTTTAATCAAATCCTTCCGGCAATTAGACTTTTCACTTTTGTTGTAGAAAATTCTAAATTATCGTAATTTTTTGTAGTTTTATACTTGCGATCTACGTAAAAGATTCTCATACATTTCAGTCGTAAATTTCTGTAAATGTTCGTAGATATTCATAGTTTGTGCAATTCTTATCTACCATATTCCGTAAAATCTACGAAAATTTTTCGGGTTGATCATGGTCGTAGATTTTCGTAAACTTTCGTAGATATTTGTAGTAAAGATATTCTGTTGCTTGAAAGATGTAAATTTCCATAATTAATCATGAAATTTTGTAGTTTTCCACTTCCGGAACTACGAAAGACTACGAAAAATCACGAGAAATTGCAAACAATTCCGATTTTCTGAACATTTCTACGATTTGACAGTTTTTGTAGTTTGACGTGAAAATTATTTTTACCAGGGATATTCCGTTTTCGGGAAACTGTAGATTTTTGTAATTGTTCATGAAAATCCGTAGTTTTCCACTGCCAAAACTACGAAAAACTACGACAAATCAAGACAAGAACATTCAGCTTCATTCCGTTTGTAGATTTTCGTAGATTCCCGTAGATACTCGTAGAACTGATATTCCGTTGTGGGAAAACTGTAGATTTTCGTAATTGTTCAAGAAAATCCGTAGTTTTCCACTTCCAAAACTACGAAAAACTACGACAACTCAAGACAAGAACATTCAGCTTCATTCCGTTTGTAGATATTCGTAGATTCCCGTAGATACTCGTAGAACTGATATTCCGTTGTGGGAAAACTGTAGATTTTCGTAATTGTTCATGAAAATTCGTAGTTTTCTACTTCCAAAACTACGAACAACTACGACAAATTACGAAAAATTATGAATTATTACGAAAAACCTCGTTTTTCTACGCATTTTTACGCTTCGGTATTTTTCGTAGTTTGGCGTAGAAATTATTTTCACCAGGGATAACCTCAAAATCGAACTTTCGAACTTGAACAACTCCTGCAGTTTTGAATATTTTTTACTGAAATTTTTTGTGTGTATTTATTTCTATATCGTAGACAGTCGATCGTTTAGAATTTTTGATATCTCGCTCTTCACCAAATTAGAAAGAAAAAAAAAAAAAAAATCGGAGTGGTTTAAAAATTAATTTTCCCTCCTTGGGCTTTCATGTCATCACATTTATCGTAACACGAAACAGTATCAGGAAAAAAATTGAGGAAATAAAAGTTTATCTACCACGTTAATGCGATAACGAAATGAATATTGAATCCGCGGTACAGATGATCTGCGTACACAGATAAAATTGAATATTCAGTACCGTCTCAGTTTTCGATATTCAAACACAGTCGTATCTCTGCGGAATTTGATTACCACTCGTCGCCCCCAAAATTGATTTAAATACAATAACAATAATAATAACAACAACGGTACCTAACGAAATTATGAAAGGAAGTGCGTTTTTTTTTCAAACGACCCTCCATCATCGTTTCGACGTAATTTTTACCCCCCTTTTTCCACCCCCGGGCGATTCAATGAGGTTATGAGGTTCCAAGGATCTGAGTTCTTAGTCGTACATTCCGCACCCAGCTTTAGACAAGAACGCCAAACAAAAAAAAAGTATTTTTGTTCTCCATTTTTTAACGACCCCAAACACTGCGGAAGATAAAACGCTAAATTAAAAAGAACCTTTTTTTCCGAGAAAACCAGAGTGAAAAAAGATAGTGACTGAATAAAAAATTACACACTCGCACACTATGGACGGAATTCCCATGCGGAAGGTCGCGAGCTAATGTCACGGCTTCAAGGGGACCGTTGATGAAGTTTTGAGCGACAAACTTAACGTGATTTAAAATTCAATTATATTCCTCATCATGAAGTTAATTACGCATTGGAAATGTGTGCTTTTTCTTCAAAACAGTCGTCGTAAAGATTTTCAGAAAACGAATAATTTTCTTTGGATTGTAAATGCGATGTCGATGTTGCTTTTGATAAGAAAAGTGAATTTTCATCCACGTGTAATGAAGTTTCTGGTCCTCGAAGCACGTTTGAGAAAATCGACTTCCGGTTTTCGTGCTTATCTCGAAGCTCCGTGGTTTTTCTACATTTTGAGCCTCACCGCATCCCGAAATTCGCTAAATTGACAAGATGACACCGGTTTTAGTAAAACATGTACGGCTCAGGTGTAGCAAGGCCCAACTTCTACGCACTCTACTCTCATAACCACTTTCTTGATTACATTTTGCACGATAACTCTGAAACCAATCTTACGACCTGTCTGAAATTTCGTGTGTATCATCTCAGTATCAGTACTTTTGGCCGAAGCAAAAACTTTTTGGGGGTGAAACCAGAATTCCTCAATTAAGATCCTGTAGTTTTGTTAGTCGTTGCTGAAGATGACTCTCAAATCAAAGGCGTTCGAGTACAGTTTTTTCATCATATCTCGACAATTATCAATCCTATCGTCACGGAGGTAATTATAAAAAATTAAGCTTACTAAATTCTCTACAAGAAAGGTCCAGTACACTTTCCTCGTATCTTGAATAGTTTTTCTCTAATACACCAGTAAATACGTGATTTTCACGACAGCCTGGGACGGGAAATACAAATATCGATACTTTCATCCTTGTATTACAAAGAAACTATCGAAGATATGAAGAAAATGTATTCAACCTTTATTGTGGAGAAATTAATGGTCTTCATTTTTTGTAGTCACCTTCGTGACGATAGGATCAATGGTTGTCGAGATATGATGAAAAGACTGAACTCGAGCACCTTCGACTCAACATGGTGAACCGAGTCGTCCAGTCAGAGGACTTTCAGTCCGTTCAATAGTCCAAGATGAGGGTCCCCGCTAATTAATCCATCTTTACCGATGAATTGCTCCATTTTGCTAATTTTGCTGTACCCACCGGGTGGCCAGTATCGCGGCACACGCTCGGGTTGACCACAAATTATTACATTCCGTTGATTGGCATCATCTGTGCGACGATTATTGGAGAATTGTGCAAAGGGCAGAGGGCGGAGGAAATGTTTACGCGTTAACCCACAGAACAATTGAATGACCGACGGGCGATGGCGATTGACGGGTCCAATTTGGTCCCGATGAATCGGAAGAGTCGAACAAACCGTTGAATCATCGAGGCGCGTCGAACCCGCGCAGCCCCCAACCCCCAGTCAAGTTAGTTACCGTCAGTTAACCGCGAGCATCGCGTGTAGGTACTGGGCTTATACATGTGAAGTCACCGTGAATTCACGGTTCTGTTTTCGATGGACGACTCTGTGCGGTTGGTACGAGGCCACCTCGTTAGACGAAGAGACCAAGAATTTTTCTTTATACTCTCCGCGTTCTTTACCGCTTCTATTTCCTCTTCATCCATCTCGATTTACCGGCGAAATCCCTCGCCGAGGAAATGAACAATCCTTGAGGTTTTTCCTCGAGGTGGTGGGTTTTCTCCCTTGGGAGTCAAAAGGACTTTCACCACTCACGAAATCAATCGACGCAAACGATTCACGCGGGGGGCGGAGCATCAGCAGTGACAAGCCCCTCCCTCACCCGGACCCGGAGGAAACTCACCCTGTACATCATCCTCTGATGCCGAAGCACGTACTACGCGTTGAGAATATCCATAAGGAGTCTGAATCGAGCAAACAGGAGGGTACAGACGGAGTATGTGGGTGGAAAATGTTGCTGCGGCGGCGAGACGTGCAGTGATCGCCCATCTACCGAAGAGTGGGTATGCGGGTACGGGATGGGGATAAAACGTGTGACGTATACACGTAGCCGGACGTAACTCTCTGTGGTAACGTGGAAATTTCTCTGATCCAGTGCGACGGGATGCGACGCAAAAATCATTGGACGGATCCCGCGACCGGGTTCTCGGTGTGTGTCTACAGACCCAAGGGAACCCTTTCGGGTTTCGGGATCGACCGAGTGAATTTTGCCCGGATATACATGTTCCCAGGCCGATATACACAATTGCGTTGGAGTCGTTTGGTTAATTGATATTAAATTGACCACTTTGCGCCTTCATATTTAACGAATTACCAAAAATCATCCAATTGTCATGACAATTGAAAATCAGGGTCCCAAAAATTGGGCGAAAATAAAACAAGATTAGTAGATTTTCTAAACGCCCCATTTTGGATGTTGACATTTACATGAAATCATCGGAATCAGAGACTCAAAAAACAACAGCATTCCAATTTTCCCACGAATTGGACGATTTGTAAAATTTTTGGCCAGGGTTTTTTTGTTGTTGTTGCAAATGTCCTCCACCAGCCTCCATTCGGAATCTTCGAAATCATCATGAAATACTGTAAGAATCCTGTCAATCCTCTTCTATCCTATCCTACCCTACCCTAACTTATCCGAACCACATGGTTGACTCTCGCTTCATCTTCGTGACTCCGTGAATGGTCGAATTAGCCAATGTCTATACAGTCATAACGTAGCTAAGATATCGGTCAAATGTATTCGAGGTTAGCGGGGGGAAACGGAGGTTGGGTAAAGTACCGTGATCGAGGTGTTTGGGTCACTGGTCAGGTGTCACCGTGTCATTTACCGAGAAATGTTCTTTTTGTTATCTTCCTTTCTGTTTCTCATTCCGTTGTTTCCCCGCGGGGAGCTTTTCTCCTCTCACCCTATTTTTCTCAATCTTTTTCTACGAGAAACTTTTCTACGGAGAGGAGATTTTTATTCATCTGCCTCTTACGTTGCACCGCGATGCATTCACGGCTTCTAAATCCTGGAAAGAAATACCACTTCTTCTTATTCTACTGTATTCTTGATACTAATCCAATGCTCGCGGGGTCCAGGAGCGAGGCAGAAAGGATTCAGATCAAGAACGGAAAACAACCGGTAGAAGGTTACACAAAATCGATCTGAGGATTTTCTTCGTTGACACTTCAGCTTTTGAAGTCAGTGGCTCAAACTGTAGTTGGGACACTCGCCTACGTCGTGAATTTTTAATTCACAGAGGAGCAGAAAACGATTTGAAAAACACAGACTCTCGATAAGTGCCCGAACAGTACCAGGACGCGGGCACTTAGTGAGAGTTTGCTGCACAATTTTCGGATCAATTCATTTCTGTATCACATTTCGGCAATCTTTTTGATTCTTTCTGCTACTTATTTCTGTTGTGAAGTTTAGATAAAGTGATTTTAGACTCTTTCACCCGATATCGTGAATTAAAGATACTTTCCTCCAGATTCAACGAACCATTCAGGTGAAATGAAAGTCACGTGACCTCGATATGATTTACACTTGGAATTTTCAAGCGCTATTTTCTCAGCCAAAACACATTCGATTTATGTGAAATTGATATCAGTGACGTAGAAAAACTGAACGAAGGGCCTGCCAATCGTGGATTTTCGAATATCGAAAGACATAATCAGAATTTTGTGTGACAATATTGTTCTGTAACCCAAGGAGGTGCTGCCCCTCGTGGAGAGAGGCAGCACTTCCTTGGATTACAGAACAATATCGTTAAAAAACTGTTATTACGTCTCGATTTTCGAAAATCCACGATTGGCAGGCCCTTCATTCAGTTTTTCTACGTCACTGATATCAATTTCACATCAATCGAATGTGTTTTGGCTGAGAAAATAGCGTTTGAAAATTCCAAGTGTTCCAACTTTCACTTTTGAATCAACTTTCGCCATTCTTTCGGTCTCGATAATCCTGATGTCTGACAAGCTCAGGTCAAGACAGGGAAACACACTAAAATTTTGAAGAGTATTCAATGATAAAAAATCCCAATTAATGGATTTCTAGCCTTCCAGACTGAAAATGAAGTCTCATACAATATGATGGATATTTTCTTCTATTCGGATGACCGAAATTATCTTCATCAAGGATTTCGAACATTTCGTTACACTTGAATAATCCAATGGAGAATTTAACAATCCATTAGCCTGTTTTATGTATCTGCCCTCGAACCAAAGTCTACAGTTATGGATTAAATTATAAAATCGCTGGCTAGCACTGCTTGACACGCTTCACAGAAGCTTGACAGAAGCTTTATTATATAATCCCAGAGAGTGAACCGAAAGTGTGTTTCACTGTTTCTTTTTTTTTTTATTTTTTTTTTATTTCTCGTACAAGCATTCGGTGAAAATTTAATCCACCACCGAAAACGGGTGAAAAATGTTGAGAAAAATTTCACCAATTTCATATATATATATATGTATATATACAAGTGGAATTTCTGTAAAATGATGAATTGTGAATAATGAATTAGCAGTGGTTGTGGGTTCCTCGCGCCTCTCGCTCCCCACCCCCTTCTTCAAAATCCCGGGGAATGGAAACCAGCCACGATATGAATTGCCTGATAATTATTACCGCTATACCCGCCCCGGAAAACCAAACCCCAATTCATTTTCGATAATTTGAAAATACTGAGTTATGTTAGTTGTAACTGTTTTTCAAAATTCAATCCTATGACACGCGACGAAACAAAAAACGATGAAATAATGGACCCAAATTTTTCAACCCAATTCTGTCATCATCATTGAGAAACATATATTTTTGAATTTATCGTTTCATCATTCGTTACGAAATCTAAAAGTTCAAAAATGGAACAAAATTTATATTTTTTTCTATCGCTCTAAAATAATGTTATTACTCAGTTTGATTTTCTTTCTATTTTTCATTTCTTCCAAATTTATTCAAATCAATTTTTCGCATCATTTTCTCTCATCATTTTCTATAGCCGACTGTATTTTGGGCCAAGGGCCAATTAGACCAAGGGCTTTAGAATAGCATGGCTTTGGTATTCATTTTATTTTCACATTTTGTTTACAAAAATGACGGATAATAATATTGAAATCCAGGAAATAGGGGCTTTTCGTTGGCACTTGGTGTATAACAAAATTGTAAAGAGCTTACACACATGAACGAATGCATTTCAACGGATTAAACACAGAGCGAAAGCGCAAAAAGGATATGTATTAGGGATTTTACCCACCTAGGCGCAGTGGGTTCAATTTATCGGTTCAAAATATGCATCTTTTTTTTTGCGAAATTTGCCGCAATCTTATGATATTTGACTTCTGAAGCTTTTTTCTCGAGCTTTCGAGCTTTCGCCAGGCTTTCGAGCTTTCGGCGAGCTTTTCTTGTCATATATACGTGAGTTTTCATTGAGATTTACAAGATTCATCAAAGACACAGAGTTTTGTCTTTCCTCTGGCAACTGGAATCGCATTTCAAGTGTTTCTATATGTTATTCGCAGAAAATGTTATGTAGATTTTACTGACAATGAGCTTTTCTTAGTTTTAGTGACCTTGCATTGAGACCTTCGCCTCTAACGGACGTTATGAACCGAGATTCTATTTTAACTATCTGCGGTTCTGGAGACACTTGCGTCATTTAATAAGGACATCTTCGGAATTTTACCGAGCTTTCAATGAGCTTCCTCTGATTCGTTCGAAATCTCATTACGATATCTTTCAAATTCCTTGAATAACTGAACGAGATTCGAAATTCATTTTTTAATCAGAATTATTTCGTGTTACGTTTGACGTATTTAATCGAGCTTTTACCGAACTTTCCTTAGCTTTTTTTACTCACAGAGTTCACTCAATATTTTAACAAGATTTTATTACATCTCTGGTTCCTTAATGGGATTTGAAAAATTTCTATAATACTCCAGAAGCCCATAACTGAGCTTTTATCGAGCTCTTATTAGTTTTTATGAATATTTAATCTCGATTACGTGGATCCATCGACCGTTGAAACCAATATTCTTCAATTTCTCTGAGATCTTATAATTGGATTTAAGGCATCTCAGCTTTCGTCGAGCTTTTTCCACTTTCTGTCAATTTTCATTCAGATATACTTAACGTATCGAAAGCTTAACCGAGATATGGTCATATCCTCGAGTAAAATGTCATCAATACTTGAGAAAAAAGCTTTCACTGAGCTTTTTGTGTTTTTTTCTTTTAATATTGATGTTGATCAAGATTAGTCAAATTTGAACCAGGACTCAGCCATTTTTCTGAAATCCTGAATAGATTTGATCAATATCTATGATATTCTCCAAACATTGACCAGAGCTTTTATTCAGGATCTGACACTCGACAAAATTTGATTTCTTTGGTTTCAGTCATATTCAATCATTCCGGTAAAAATCTCATCACAATTTCTGTAGAATATTAACGAAATTTGAATTCTGAATCAACCTTTCTTCCCATACTTCTAAAAACTTGACTCCAATTTCCTTAAACTTTATTCTTACGTTTCCAGCTTCGCTTAAATCTCACTATAAAGCTTCTGTATAATTTCGAGAACTCTGAATATTCAGAATGCGCTCGGAAATTCTCATCCAAGGTTATGATTCCGGTTTTTATCCAGATACGGGTAAAAATAGTTGAACCGTAGAAAGTGGGATTACAGCGTCCTATCGTTAAATCCGTCGTTGGTCTGGATCGATGGTATTCCGGTGTGATTTCTCACCGGACTCTGTATCCCATTGGGAACGACTACATCCGAGTCCCAAGAGAGTCGTCAAGTTCTGGTTTTTTCTTTTCAGTCGATACAAACAGCCCCTCGTCAACGTAGCTTCGTGATATACAGCTAAACCAACGCAAATTGAGAGTAACGCGAGACTGCGATCCAGAAATCCTGTGTGGTAACGCGAATGCCACCAGGATAGGAGAGAATGTGTATTTTCCTCGACTAGCAAACTCCCTGGCCCAGGGATTATCTCGACCTGAGGAGGATAAACCTGCCTGAGATTAAACGCAAAATATGACCACGAAGGTGCAGAAGCTGGAGCCGAAGCTGAAACTGAAACTGAAGCCTCCCCTCGACGCTGAATATTTTAAAGGCACCCCTACCTAAAACGAGAAGAGGGAAAGATGAAATCTGTCTTCGTTTAAAAACGTAGAGAGAGCAAAAAAAGTGAAACGAATTGAATGTACGATAAAATTACATTTTTTTAAATTCTAATTCGATGTGTATCATCGAAGTGTCTTTTTGCGAGGGTGAAGGGGGCAGAACCCACTTGATAATCTTTTCGTAGATTGTTTAGTAGTATAGCTGTACATACCACCTCACCTTATACAGGTATACAAGGTATAAAGTGCTTAATTAGTTTAAGAGCGTTTAAAAGGGGATGAAATTTTATCACCCCGAACCGCGCGCAAAAAGCTCAAAGCCCGAGAGGGCGAAGGTCCGCGTCTCTTGGTGTCTAAAAGAGGGAGAAAGGATCCTTGAACAAATTTCAGGTTAAATTTTCTCTGCTTTTTCTTCATCTTATTTTTTACAACTTTCATAAATCGACACGACCCTCCAGCGCCACCTTATGCCGTGAATGTGGGGCTTGAGAAAATGGGATCCAAGCCCAAACGAACCTGACGCCTGGGCGAAACATGTCCAATCGTTCTGCTTCTTTTAATTTCATCTCTGTCTATCGAGTAAAAGAAGAGTCACTTCGTGAAAGCTCGCTTGAACAACGTTACCCTGTGTGCATAAAATCTCGTTTAAGTCAGCCCTCAAGACCGAATCCCTCGCAAGCTCAACCGCAATGATTTTTAGATTTAGTAAAAGCTCCTTTTTCCCACCGACACCGCAAAAGCCGGAAAGGCATGACTCGGTATCTCATTCCATTTCACGGTTTCAGATACTCGGAAGGGCTTTTTGCTAAAACCACTTGTTTTATGCTAATCCTTAACGTTCTTGGAGCGCCTCGTGATCCACCCGGCGTTTCGCTCGATAGTTGAACCCCGTTATCACGTAAAGTAGCTTGCAAACACGGTAAACGCCCCCCAACCCTACAAGGGAATGGCCTGGTATCGGGGTATCATCGCCTGTACTCGGCATAACGGAAGAGGCTCGAGTCTCAGAGACCGTTATGGGCATGGTTTGATGGTTGCGCAGGGTATCCCAGGTGTAGGTGCGGGTGGAACGGGGATGTTTGTTACGAACCCGCAATCAGAGCGACCAGCAACCGCCAGAGTCGTTAAATCCGAATTGTACAACCGATGGGCGGCTCCCCTCCGGTCTTCCTATGAGGACGGAGAAATTACGGCTTTACGCTAATCACCGAGGCCGGTCGTTCGCTTCTCGACTCAATTCCGGCTTTCAGACTGTGGCACGAACTGTTCATACGACCTTTGAGCTGATAACTCGACAATATCGCCGGGATGAGCCGGCCTCACATACATTGTCAATGAACAGTCGCAAAATACCTGAAGCAGAGACACCGATTTCGACGGAATTTGATGTGACGGTGCTTCCGTATTACATTCCAGCAGAATTGACTGAAAGGTTAGTAAATAACTGTGGGAATTATGTTGCCGGCGGAAATAATTGTCGAATATGATCATATATCATCATATATGGGCTTGATTCTGTTCATTTTCGTCCATCGATGGTCATTATATGTGATCACATAAAAGCACATGGGCTGAGAACCATTTGTTGGCCTTGTGTGATGTCATAAAAACTCATATTTACCAAATAAGCTTCCTATTTTAGAAATGGAATCGTCTTCAGCCTCTACTATGACGATAAGTGACCATCGCTTGGCAAGAAAACCGATGGTTCGATGTGGACCAAATTTGAACCTTCTGAGCTTCGTGGAAAACTGAGCTTTGCGTTGAATTTGAGCTGAATTCGGATAATGGATGTGTTAGTGGGTCAAGTTTAGAAATTTGATCGTAAAACAGTTCGTGAACCTTTGGCTATGCGACTGGGAAGTTCCCATCGAGCCATAAGTCGAATAGGGTATAGCTGGTTCCACATAGTAAAGGCACTAGCGTGATAGCCGACAGTTAGACTTAAAATCTCCATAACTCTGCAAACGCCCCTTTGGAGATGGATGGAACGGTATATGTAGCGTGTGGGAACTCGGGTATGGAGATACAAGCACGTACAGGGTGTCCGATTATTCGGTCTGTCAGATCCTGAAGACTGCTAAACGTCTACTTTCCGCACGATTATGAGTGCGGAAATGATGACACTCAAATTTCTTCCTGTAATTATTGCCACCTCGATATTTCGATTCTGATCCCAGCTATGGACCAGTGAATTTTGTGACAAAATCTATATCGCAAAATTTTGTGGTCAGTTCCATCAAGCTGAACTGACGTGACTGTGGTTTGCCGCATTTCATCGCAGAAATGTCACCACGAGTCTCTCTCCGCATCTGGTATCTGGACTATTTCGGGAGATAGATACCTGATACGAGCTTGTCGTGATCAAAAGCTTCAAGCTCACTAGATCCGAAGATTGAATGGCTAATTCGGTTGATTCAATGGCGAAGATGGCGCATAGAGAACCGCGAGATCATTTCATCTTGGAATTATTCGGATTGTAATTTGATCACGGGATTTTTTTTTGTGACGAGCTTTTTTCCTCATCGCAATTCCCCTTTTCGCTCCTTCCTTTCTATCGGTGATTTCTTCTTATATTCACCGGTATTTTGGACAATTTATTCGAGTAATTTCTTCCGTGAGATTACACAGCTTGACGCTGATCGGAGCAGCTGCTCCTCATCTCGAGGGACGTCGACGGTAGGCGAGGATGAGATTCGAAAAAAGAGAAGAAGAGGAAAGTGAAGCAAACTTATTTCTTTGTTGGGTAATTTATCCAATTTTCAAGAAGAGGAACAAAAAACGAAAAAGCTCTCTTTCATTTTGTGTTCAATTATTTTCCCCGCGTTCTATTGGTAGATTGAAAAATTTGTATTCACTCGTGATATCGTTAAACTAATTGATTTTCTAAGCTGAATGAGTTCCAGTCTCGTTACAGATTTTCCAACAATTTTCTCGAGTACAATTTTTCTCTCTCTTCCCAGTTTATCGAGGACTGCAACCATACCCTCGATATTTCGCAAGCGACAGGCGTCCGCAACTTGGAAACGAAACGAACGTGACATTACCTAATTTTATAATAAAAACTTTTCTCCCTTATTGTAAAGGCGGGGGGCTAGAAAATAATGACGAGAACTGAACTCGACTTCTCCTTCTTTTAAAAAGAGACACCGATTTCTCTCCCGTTTTCCAATAACCATCGTAATTATTCGTACAAGAAAGTTCGATGATTGATACTCAGCGAAAAGAGCCCCACGTTGGGCGCCAAACGGATCGTCACTCAGTCGGCCCTTTTCCTTGCTTTTTTGCTCTAGTTTGAATTTTATGAAGGCAGTAATATCTGCTTTGTTTAGTTTCTTGATTTTTTTCCCTCTTTTTACCACCCTGAACGAATGAAAATGGTTTTTGATATTAAATCGTTTTGTTGTACGCATATTTCCTTCCTGCCGTTGGCATGTCATAAACTCTGTTCTCTCTACTACCGTTTCTTTTAATACCGGCTTTTCCGTATAATCTAAACCCGGGTTAAAAATGATTATTAAATATTACAAAAGTTGCGATCGTTCGAGTAAAATTATAACTTTCACGCTATGCGGTTAACGCGTCAGCGTGATCAACACGGTTCAGAAATTTAAATGGATTTAAACGTCAGGTTATGAAGCCTCGACGTCGACAGGCTCGAGTAAAACGTCTGATAAACTCCTTCGCCCGGCCGTTCTGATAACAAAAAAACCGTATAAACGTCATGATAATCAAATCAGTTGTTATTCCAGCCCCCGTCTCTTCGGAAAATGAATTCTACTTAATTTCCAGCTCAGCTATTCTCAATCGTTTAGCGAACCCCATGAGGAAACCCTGAGGTCAAACCAGAGGACCTAGACCGCTAGTCAAGACCAACACGGTGATCGATTACTCGGACGCCCTGCTCCGACGTTTTAATCACAGACCCCTGGCCCAGAGGACTGACCGGAATAAGGGTGCGTGGTCATGGGGGTGTTTTTGACAGTGTTTAGTCTTCATCGATACATTCACACGTATTATAACTGGACTCTGTGAATGTAGCGAGTATCTCATAAATTGGGAAAAAAGAGAGACAGCCAAGTGCCAACCATGGATGACCCAGAACCTCAATGAAGCTGAAGCTGGCCGCCATATTCAGAAGCCAAAAATGCTGAATTCAATAGAAATTGGACAATGATTGTGTAAAGGAATACTTTCATGATTCTGAGCTTGAAAATTTTTGACTGCTGATTATGGCTGCTAGTTTCAGCTTGATAAAAGCTCAGCTCTTATTTCTACTTCCATAATGAAAGCAGAAGTTTTCAATCGAATGAGAATTGGACGGATTTGTGCCATTTTTTTATTGATAAATTCCACATTTTAACACATGGAATGTGAAATTTGAAATTTGAAATTTGACGAGAAAATCAGTAACAGTGTTATTGAAAAAAAAAGAAGCACCATGCAAGTTGTATTCCAAAAATCGTTGAAATTTATTCGAAAGAAGCAAAAGTGATTATAACATCAAGAACATCAAGGTTTTTTTAACCATATATAAAAACCACGTACGTCAAAGTATTCAGAGTGAAAAAATGTGTTCCAGTCCAAATGTCAGTTTGATTGGTCAAAAGGTTCGTTACGGTGTGCTCCAAAAAGAATTCGAATTTTAAACAATCTTCCACAATCCGAGCTATTGTGCGATATAAAAACAGTGAAACTGGTTTTGCAAAAAAGGTGCTAAAGCAACTGCAGAATAGGAATTTAATTTTTTTTCACTGCAATTTCTAGACCACGGACTTGAATACCTGAGGGAAATAAATCAGAATTCACGAGAGTCGGTTGGCTGGCATGCTCGCTATTCGTAGTCGTGCAAAAGAGGTCTTCGACGGAGTTTTTTTTTTTCCTCTTGTAATCCTCTACACAGTCATACTTAAGGTGCAGGATATTAAAGTAAAGCCGGAACTAGTACCGAGGTACCGTTGTAACGTCCAGAAACGGTGGTAGAATTGGTATCGCGCGAACCACCCCAACTTGTGATCGATATTTGACCAATTTCAGAGTATTCTGCATGCATAAAACGAACTCTGGCTTCCCTCTACCCCCTGGTACAACTCCAACTGCAACTGCAACTGCAGCTGCAACGGCGCAAAAGCTCCTGCACATATCCGATGCATTTTCTACCTCAATATCTATCTCTATATTACTCTTCTTCTCTCTCTCTCTCTCTCTGTGTATCGTTCATGTGAAACGAGCTAAATTATTACTCGAATCCTCTTTTTACTTCGCGTCCAACGTTCCCACACGACGAACGAAATTATACCACACTCCACTGCGCACCTACTTTTTATTCACGTCTAGATTGTCAGGGACAATTTTTATTGATCACTTTTTTATTTATGGCAAATCGATAAATCTCACATCATTTTTAGTCAAATTTTATTCACCAACAGGACCTCATGGTCATAATTATTTTCTAGATTTTTTTTCATTTGATCGAGGTAGGAGGAATAAAACAAGATAATGACTCATTTCTACTACTGATAATCTGACAAATGATTCGACTACTAATTACTTTCGCGAATGAGACTTGCCGAAAGTCTTGAAACTAGGATTTGAATTATTTAAAGGTGAGCGTGCTTTATTTCAAGCTTTTCCACCGTTTGTAGCAATCATTTTCTTCTTCGTCATGCATGTGATGTAAAATATGTCTACCAATATCAGAATTGTATGGCCATGAATGGCATTAAATTGTGTGGTGGCCAGATTCCATGATATTCTAGAAAAAGAGCACCTAGCGTGATGACGAAATAGTACTGACAGGTATCGACATATTGGAGTCACTGAGGAATTATTCTTGTCCAAAACGTTTTTCAGCCTCGGTCATATCTGCTGAATTTCGACACGAATAGGAACGTAGGTTTTCCGAATCGATGGAATCGTTTCCATCGTTAAAACGACGCGAGTTATGACGTTTGACCCGACGCGATCCGATGCCCAAATTTACACCTCACTTTGCACGCGACAATAGCGACTCTTTCGCTCCGTCGAACAGGATGGAAAAAAGAGGAAAAAATGAAAAGAAAATAACGGAGAAAGGTTGACCTTTTTCCATGGACCCGAACCCTGGACCAAAACGGATGTGACAACAATGCGATTCGATTTATGATTTTTCCAGAGTCGTTTGTCTAACATTTTGGTGACAGCGGTGGAAAAAAAATCACATTTCTATAGTTCAACTTAAAATTCATTGACACATCTTCCATTCAAATTTCATGCAGAATTTCCGAAATCTTTAATCTCAAAATTTAAGCTTTTTATTACTCATGATTTTGACAGGAGGATTTTTTCGAGTCTCGATATCCCATTTTGAATTCTTTCAATACTGACTCGATATTCAAATTGGAAGACTCAAAAAAATCCCCAAGATTCAAACTCTATTGGAAAAAAGAAAAAAAAACAACAACAATTACTTTGACTAGCAACAAAAAAATAACATGAACGAAACTAAATCAAGTTACTAAATTGTTTAAGTAATTGATTTTCTACGAACCTAAATGTGTGCTCACAGCCACTGCAACACATAAAGAAAAGTATGTGTCAAAATGGTGAAGACTTAATTTTCAGATTACATTTAAAAGGATTGACTTTAAATTTTCCGTCACAAGAATAAAACTATTATGATAAAAGATTAAATCTCACGATAAATTGTTAGTCCGTCTTTTGTTCCGTAGATAATCGAGTGAATTAAATAGGGTAGTCAGAGAGAAGGCTACGAGCACTTGCCCTCGTCCTCACCCTCGTGACTCTTAATTTCCTAATTTCTATCCGGCTGAGTCAAAGTTTGATAACGCCAGGGTGAATTGAACAATCGGAGAAAGGGGTTCGCTGGAACGAAATTAGAGAATTGCAGGAGCTACGTAGCACGGAAGAAGAGCAGGAGGGAAAACCAATGGCAATGGCTGGCTTAAAAACAATCCGAGCCGATGTTCGTCGGCGGAATATGAAGGAGTTCGCGGTCCACCGAACAGCCAGCGACTTAATGAATTAAATTTCCTTTGTTAATTGCTTCAGTTGTTTCATTACTCCGTATACCAACGTAGCCTCCACCTCTCAGAATTAATTCTGATTCTTTTCATTTCCTCATTGAAAACGGTCTGCTGGGTATTGAAGTGACACTATTTTCATGAAAACCGTTGGATGTGGAAAAATAAACGAATTAAGATAACGTTTCGGTATTCCGAATGACGACGGGGCCGTCCCTCTCTTCGATATGGGGAAAAAAATCTGCCCATTCGCCTCGTACGCCGGCTGAATCTTGACCGGAATAATTTCTGACGGGTGAACCACATACGAGACATTCTCATAGGCTGGGGACAACCTTCTCGAACACCAATTTTGGGGAGGATAACATCGGGAATTTGTGATCAAGAATCTTTTGGATCATCTCCAGAACCGCGGTGAACCAACCCCTCCCCTTTTTTTCCTCTCTCCAGCCAGAAGAAAAAGACCCTCATCGTTGAACGTAATGCGAGATTGCTGAATCAATTCCCGATGAAAGCCCGCCGTTCAATATGTAAAGAGGAGAGGGTGAAAATCACTAAGAGCTGCGACAATAACTAAATGACGCAGTCGACGAGGTAATGGGTTCTTCAGAACGACTACAGCTCGGTACATAAAATATGTATAGCCACGATACATTCTGCATCATTGTTATACACGAGGCGCAAAGAACTCGTTCAACCTTTCGTCATGGTACTTTTGCGTGTTTCTCAAGTGGATAAAGAAGCTAGAAAATCGATGGTCCCGCGCCTTGCTCCCTCTTCAGTAAATAATCCCCTTTGTGATCACGTCCTCGTGCTCAGTTTTATACATTCAACATCATAGCATACAACAAACGCTCGGCCTCAGGCGCTGCGACAACCTCCGCGCTGCACAGCCAGACGATGACTGAGGCCCGGGGTTCCCCCACTCTCCGTCCCTCGGATCCTCGCTGCTGCGAGGCTGAGCGGAGTGGGAGATGATGGGTATCGCAGGCAGTGGGATCAATAGTGATATACGAGGGTGAGTGTTCATAGAGAGGCGACGACGAAGGTAAGCTTGGAAGGGTCCGGGTAAAAGGTGGGGTATTTCTTGTCGGATGGCAATATAGCAGCCAGTTTTGCTCTTTCCATCTGCATCTCACTCTCGGGTGTAGAGGTATGAGTTGAATAAAGTTGAGGATTGTAAATTTCTACTTGAAGCTTTCTGTGCTACTATCAACTACACGAAGTATCGGTACGCGAGTAGGGATCGCAGACTGAGAGAAAATTCTGAGCGCAACGAGCGTTACCTCCTATCCACGGGCGAAACAGACCCTTCAACACGCTATACAAACTTTACAAATTAGCGCCAAGCTCCGGCTACCCCCGGCCGATCCACTCGCAATATAAAACCTCTGGGTGAATTAACTTCGGTAAGGGAATTTATTAGATCTTCATTCCCATGTCCTAGTCATTGATGATAGATAATCTATTTTTTGTTTCAGACTATAAAAATTTCATTACGTCCAGAATTATTGATATTATCGGAAGGAAGACATCATTTCTTGATATCGTTTGAAAAAGTGAAAAGAACTTCAATCTTCCGTTAATTGATCGATAATTGGTCCTTTTCTGATTGTTTTTTTTTTCATTTCGAGAGCCAAATTCACCCCGATGGGAGTTTGCCAGATGGTAATGGCCAATTATAGAAGAAATATACTCTTTGCGCAAAATTTCCCAATTTCCCATATCATAACGTCTGGGAAATTACTGATAAAGTCCAACGAATCCTATCGATTTTATCCTGATTCCTGATATTAACAGCCCATCAAGGCACTGCGTTCGCGGTATTGCGGTGTTAATTTTTTCACAGTACCTACTGACGTTAGCTCGATTAGTTTTTACACCAAACTATCCGAATCGGGATGGAAAAGGATTTCGCGGTCCATTATGAACCTCGGGCTTTTGTGTCTATAAAAAAAAAGTGTATTGAGAAACCGTTTCCATTTTTTTTTTACTTATTTAAAAATGTTCTGGAAATTATTTCTCATGTTGGGACAACTTTTAAAATAAATATTGATCAAAATAAACTTTTTTAGACTAGTTCTTTACTAATTCCCTAAATTGCCGCGCGCTCGCAGCGCATACTTCGCCTAGTGGCGTCGTTGTGTCCAGTCTGTGAACCACATGACTTCCAAATTTTAAAGAGGCTCAAAGAACACAGATTTTTGCTTCTGATAATTTTTTTTTGAGCGACTATTCGAATGATACAATCGAATATGATGCATCCAACGTTGGGTAATGTCAATACTTGAGGCACATCACGTTATATAACGTTATAAAAAGTTCATTTTTACAGCGAGATCGTAACAACAATTTTGAGTAGTAAACGAAATTGGTTGTTTCAACTTTCGCATAATACCGTTATTGTCTTCTCTTGGATGGAACATAAATCCTGAATTAAATTTTGAGGCCATCAGAGACCGTAAGTCAAGGTTGTTAATTCGCGAATTTAAACTTGTATCATGTAGTTGAGATGGGATAAGTACTCAATTAACAGAGGTATCTCGTGTCGAGTTGGTAGCGCTATATTATTCTCCTTGTGCATAAAACAACTAATTAATATCACGATACGTAGACACGGGTCGATAATATTCACCAAAGATTCTGCAAACGTAGAATCATGATGCAAAAGTGGATTGAGAAAAAAAACCTTCGTCTGAACAGTAAGAAAAATAATAATTCGCGCATGCGCACATACTGAATGATCTACTTTCCACCCTAGGGTCTTTTTCACTTCACTAAATTGGAGTCCATCATCATAGGAATTGGAAAACGTCGAGTTTCAGATCAATTCTAACCTTAGGGACACAATTAATACGTCGAACTGTCATTCAAACGAAAATCTAACGCTCAATACCCCCAGGCTGAATCAGCACTCAACTTTTTATCTCGCTACGACGCTTTGGCCAAAAAAAGAGCCCCACGTTGGGCGCCGAAACTCGAGTACGAGTATAATTACAACAGAAAACGGTCCGAAAAGAAGAAAAGACTCTCGATAAGTGCCTGAATGATGAAAGAGGCGGGCACTTACCGAGAGTCTGCTGCCAAATGTTCCTATTTTTCGGAGATACTTAGAACGAAATTCGTTTCTTGAGAGTCTAGACGTAGAGGATGATCTATGAAATATTAAATCGCTTGAATATCGTCATATCGTCGAGCTGGCAATAACCCAGCATTAGTCTGCGTCGTTGTCAACAAATTTATAGAAGCTACAACGTTTTCATACGATATACATAGAGAGGGAGGGAGATAGAGATTTGTATCTCGTGAATTTTGTGTCAACGTAGCTCCAGCCCAGAACCGAAAGCGAAATAAGTTTTGTCCAACTTTGCACACATACCTATGCTCTCTGCCTTTCACGTATCGCGAATATCCCAAAAGCAGGAATCGGCATTCCTTTGCCACGGCTCGTTACACTCTCTACTTCTCTACCCCCCATTTTATTTATTCCCTTTTATTCGCACCAGAATTTTCGCTCCTCTCTCCGATTCCCATTCTTTTCAGGGACAGCTGCCAATCAGGGAAAATCTTTTCCGATTTCTCACCGCGAGGCTAGGAAAATGGTGGAGTACAAGAGAAAAAAAAGTAAGGGAAAATTTATCCTTATGTTACCTGACTTTGCTTTCACTCCATTTCTGATTTTCGCAAAACTGACGGTTGACGGAGGCACGATATTTTTTTTTCTTCTTTTCTATCATTTTTCCTTTTCTCCATGTACCGACAGAATTTCTCTCGCTGACAAGAATTGACGCTCCAACGCAGTGGAAGATTTTTTTTTTCAAGCTCTGGCTACATTTAACATCAAAGCTCTTTTCACTGGTAAGCACACTATTCTCTGTCATATTCATTTCACCAGTTTTTCATTTTCACTAATGCCAGACAGACTGCTGCTCCGAATGCACGCCGTTCTAGAAACTGCAGTAACAAAAGATTTGTAGGTCAGTAAAAAAATGGGGGAAATTTATTTAACCCTGACTTTGGACGGTCTGTATCTCCCAAACAGTCAATTCTACGTGAACAACCGTTATTACCTTCTTTATGGAGAATTTCAAAAGCTTCAAATTGAGTCTCGTTCATTTTTTGTCTAGCAGCAACCGGAAGTGAGATATCGTCGATATAAGGTTCCCCAAAAAATCCTCAAATCCTCTGAAAGCTCTGATCCATTGATTCTTTTAGGTCAGCGGAAAAATGGGGGAAATTTATTTAACTCTGACTTTGGACGGTCTGTATCTCCCAAACAGTCAATTCTACGTAAACAACCGTTATCACCTTTTTATGGAGAATTTGACAAGCTTCAAATTAGGTCTCGTTCATTTTTTGGCTAGGAGCAACCGGAAGTGAGATATCGTCGATATAAGGTTCCCAAAAAAATCCTCAAATCCTCTGAAAGCTCTGATCCATTGATTCTTGTAGGTCAGCGGAAAAATGGGGGAAATTTATTTAACCCTGACTTTGGACGGTTTGTATCTCCCAAACAGTCAATTCTACGTGAACAACCGTTATCACCTTTTTTATGGAGAATTTTACAAGCTTCAAATTGAGTCTCGTTCATTTTTTGGCTAGGAGCAACCGGAAGTGAAATATCGTCGATATAAGGTTCCCCAAAAAATCCTCGAATCCTTTGAAAGCTCTGATCCATTGATTCTTGTAGGTCAGCGGAAAAATGGGGGAAATTTATTTAACCCTGACTTTGGACGGTCTGTATCTCCCAAACAGTCAATTCTACGTGAACAACCGTTATTACCTTCTTTATGGAGAATTTCACAAGCTTCAAATTGAGTCTCGTTCATTTTTTGTCTAGGAGCAACCGGAAGTGAGATATCGTCGATATAAAGTTCCCAAAAAAATCCTTAAATCCTCTGAAAGCTCTGATCCATTGATTCTTGTAGGTCAGCGGAAAAATGGGGGAAATTTATTTAACTCTGACTTTGGACGGTCTGTATCTCCCAAACAGTCAATTCTACGTGAACAACCGTTATCACCTTTTTTATGAAGAATTTCACAAGCTTCAAATTGAGTCTCGTTTATTTTTTGTCTAGGAGCAACCGGAAGTGAGATATCGTCGATATAAAGTTCCCAAAAAAATCCTTAAATCCTCTGAAAGCTCTGATCCATTGATTCTTGTAGGTCAGCGGAAAAATGGGGGAAATTTATTTAACTTCGACTTTGGACGGTCTGTATCTCCCAAACAGTCAATTCTACGTGAACAACCGTTATCACTTTTTTTATGGAGAATTTGACAAGCTTCAAATTAGGTCTCGTTCATTTTTTGGCTAGGAGCAACCGGAAGTGAGATATCGTCGATATAAGGTTCCCAAAAAAATCCTCAAATCCTCTGAAAGCTCTGATCCATTGATTTTTCAGACTCTTCCAAAGAAGAACAACGCCGATGATACGAGTACGTTGTCATTCGTCGCGACGCGTCTTGATCCCGTCTAAATAAGTACCCAAACATTAACGTGATATTAAATTAGCATAAGGTTAATAAAGGTGTGCCGGTGGTTCGAGGTATTATTGCGAAAGGTTCCTCAGACAGGATCCGCGGCCACCTTGGCTTGCGCTATGCCCAGGGAGGTAATATTTAGCATTTTAATATCGCGTATCAGAGAGCCTCGACTGCAATATGAGGGACCAGCCCCTCACCTGACTCGATGAAAACCCGTCACAATATACATGCTAAAAGATCGAGAGCCCCACATTATGGGGAAGAACACCTGCGGTTAAAACGAATGAACGAGACGAGGCCGAGATACACGACCAGGGAATTAGGGAACCCATTAAATTAATATCCGGGATAATTCACTTCGCCTATAGAACGATGAATTATCCATGAAATCAGAATCATCCCAAGTAGAAAATATTTGATGAGAGAAAAAAATGATTACAAAATTCTATGAGAGGACACACATTAATGTGAGTTATCGATTTCATAGTTTTTCTCATGACGATGAAAGAAAAAGATCGGACTCACGTCCATCAGATTCGTTATCGGTTACGCTACCACCTGAGCTACGCTGTTTGATAGAACTGAGACACTTTTTCACGATCATAAAGTTTCACTATATATATTATACAGGGGTATTAGACTCTTCAGAAAAATTAACTAGTGAGATGATTAGTTGATTATTGTGTAACTTGGTGGAAATAAAAGTGGATTTGAAGATGAGACTTAATTCTCTCGGCGAAAAATGATCGTAGAGCAAATCTCGATAATGGGATTGAAAAAGAGTTCATTTATTCTCGAGCTGTGCAAAGTCAAAATTCGAATTTTCTGGATCTTCGTATTTACTGGATCGTCTTTGAGTCGAAGTCGAAGCTAAAATAAAAATTCGACGTAGAATTTGCTATAGAGTGGAATATTAAAGCTTCAAAATCTTCAAAGTTTTTAGGACACTTTTTCACCCAATATTCTGTAATTCGAGAAAGAAAAATCGTAGAGCGAATTTCAAAAAACGGAATTTAAAGGGGACATTCGCAGCTTGAAAGGGTCCATTTGTCGAAATCCCTCAAAAAATTTTACCGTCTCGTAAAACACTTTGAAGTTGAAGTTCGTCTTACGCATTTATCACGAGTCGTTTCAAGTTGGCATAACTTTGAAGCAAAAAGTCAAATAAATCTGATCTAGAAGTATTTCGAAGCAGATATCAGAAGCTTCGAAACGGTTCTTCACTACCCCGATTTCTGGCAAAGTTACACCAGATAAAAGAAGTCATTTTCTCCTGAAAAAAGCTGGTGGCCCATTAATTTTTGTGAGAATTGTTTACATAACATAATTTTCCGTGGGCTTGTGCCAAAGTTGAAATCTCAGTATTGCAAAAGCCGAGCATAATTATGAGAATAAAAAAGAAATCAAAAGCAAAATACACCATGAAGGAAAAAGAAGGAGAATCTGAAGGAAAGAGAAACGGTAAGAAACCAATGAAAATTCCCAACCCCAGAATGAAATTCCGTGACTTCGCGGACGTCGCGAAGCTCCGCGATTTTTACGTTCCTCTTTTTATTTCTCTCTCTTCTTTTTCCTCGTCTGCTTCCCTCAGTGTGTGCGTGTCACCGGTTCCGTCGCGAAATTCGCTAATATAAAACGCGACGTCGGACAGCGGTAAATTCTAGCTAAAATTCCAACCCAACGGGGGACGTGGTGCTCGCGAGATAACGTCGAAGGGGTGCGAAAGCTCCCCTTCCTAGTCTCTCCAAGGACGGCAAAGACGAAAGAACCAGGGTCTTCGGCGGAGATTAAAACCAGCTCCTTGACTTTCCGAGCCCAAAGCAGCCCAAGGCAGCTTCGTGGTCGAATCTCTCGTTAAGATCTCCGCGGGCTCACCGTGTGTACTCAGGAGGGTAGAGCACCGCGGCGCACCGGTTAAGTGGCCGATGATAAGATACAGGCTTGGTAATTAATTCACCGAGTCGCCTAGGTAAACATGACTGAGAAATTAAAAGCAATTTGTCAGACCGAGGCAACGCGGCGACGCCCCCCCTGTACCTACTCGTTGAGTTAACTTAGATTACCGCGATACTGTGTCACGGGCCAATGTTTCTTGTCTTGCACGGAGGATATGAGCTGGATGTAGGATATATGTCGACGTAGTGAAACAGGGAATGCAAACACTGCGTCAGATACGACAGCGATATGCGAGTCCAAACACAATCTCCGGGACTAGAGGTTGAGGATTACAGAGCGACCCCGCTAAGAGCGTGATTCCACTGGTTGGGAGCGAGCGAGTGACCTTCCCCCCACTCCGTTTATTCCAGCGTCCAAGTTCTTTGGAGTGACTATTCATGCCATAAGAGTGAAAAAGTCACTCGTTTGTGAGTTGAAATCGTGCCAGTCGGAATTCGGAGAGAAGAGTGAAGTCTCTCGTAGTAGGAGGAGCTTTCCCGGCCCGGCGCTCTTAACGGGGTTGATTTTAAATAAAAATAATGATAAAAAGAGAATTTCTTCATTAAGAGTTTTGTACTCATACTTCTTAATTGTTCAGACAATATTGTATTCAGATTATTTGGCATATTGAATTCACACAGTGTGACACTCATTTCTGTGAGTGATGAAACATTATTATAGCTGACTAGGGGCTCCGCCCCTCCGCGCTTCGCGCGGCAACCCCGCTCGGCGCTTCGCGCCTCACTTTTCCTAGGAATGACTGGTCTAACTTTTTTTAATCTTCAGTGGCTGTCCTAACCATTTCTAACCCTTCTTGGGACACTCATTCCTATCCGTTACACCCACTGTTACTACATCGAATCCCCTAGACCTGGAGACCGAAAACTATGGCGCGATAGACCTGGACACCCAGAACTATGGCGCGATAGACCTGGACACCCAGAACTATGGCGCGCGATAGACCTGGACACCCAGAACTATGGCGCGATAGACCTGGAGACCAAAAACTATGGCGCGATAGACCTGGACACCAGGAACTATGGCGCCATATACCTGGACACCAGGAACGGCGCGATAGAACGCGAATATAACCTGGATGCAGAAAACTTATGGCGCGATAGACCTGGAGACCAAAAACTATGGCGCGGTAGACCTGGACATCCAGAACTATGGTGCGATAGACCTGGACACCAGGAACTATGGCGCCATATACCTGGACACCAGGAACGGCGCGATAGAACGCGAATATAACCTGGATGCAGAAAACTACGCCGAAAACTCATGACCCAGATGCTGACACACAGAGATTAACAAGTGTCAGAGATCAAGCCTAGATTCTGACCGTCCATGGTTACGAGCGCCCATAGTTACGGGGACACGTTTGGCCCATAGTTACGGGGACACGAAACTTTTTCATATATATAAAGAGATTAAGATTTTTTTCCAATCGAACGTCGTTTAAAATGGGAAAAACAGTATGAGATTTCAAATTTGGCGCGTGAAGCAGCTTCGAAAACCAGCCGCTAGCCAATGGAAAAGTACACAAGAAATTACAATATAGGTTCAAAATTTCTTTACAGGCCTCAATTTTTCGACAATTTAAACGTTTTTTCTTTCAAAATCGTAGCTTCAAAAATAGCGGATGAATTTGTTGGGACAGATATTCGCATCTAACCTAACCTAATAACCATTTCGAAAAGTAACTTCCAGGATTTAATCCAATACCCAACTCTGCGTCTTTGGAAATGAATAACCGAAGTCTGCGACTCATCATCGTGACTCTTCCGTAATTATTTTCGTCCCCACAATTACCGAGGAAAAAAGTTGCATAAATTTAATGAGGAAAATAGTTCAAGAAGTGGACGTACGCGCGCAGGGCGCTCGGTCCCTTCCAGGTTGGTCGATCCGGAGTCGATCTAATCACCGACCAAGGGATACACACACAGATTCAAAAGTCGTTCCGTATCGCGTGACTGGGGGTCTTTTAATGCTAATTAAGATAATCCGAGACTTTTGTACGCATGTTAAATACCGTTGATTAAATATTCAAAACCCTACCACGACCGCGGTACCTACACGGTCCTTTGGACGTCGCTTAACTTGCACGACCATATCTTGTAGAAGGGACTATCTGACCCAGCATCAACCCGACACTCACCTGAAACAGAAATAAAATGAGAAAAGATTAGCATTTAAGTTAAATCATTATTTCAATGTCTTACTTTCCTCGATATCTTATTTTCGTTATAGACATACAACAAAGCAGGATATGATTGGACGTAACAAATGGTACGTGATACTACGTGTACCTGCCCTCATCGCCTAAGTAGGTATACGGAGACATTAAATTTTCAGAACGTAATATTACCCGTTACCTCGCCGGGTGGAAAATGCTCGAGAAAATCGATAAGCCTGAGGCAATACACGTTATTAGCACAAATGGAGACGAAAAAAAATAATTGAATTCAGGTTCAGGGGACGAGTACTAAAATCAACATCCTCAAAAATCCATCAAAGGTCACTAGACATGAAGAACTTCGCATTTTCTTATCGTCAAATTGATATTGGGAAGAGAAAATTTTTCTCAAAACTTTTCCCCTCTTTGAGGTATCTGTATCTTTGAAACAGTCGATCCTACACGAAAATCTGTTGATACCTTTTTTGTGGGGAATTTTATGTTCTTCGAATTTAATTCGAATCACTTTTTCGCTAGAAGCAACCGGAAGTGAGATATCGTCGATTCAAGATTTCCAGAAAACATTCATTCTCCATCAAAATCTGACTTTGAAGTACTTTATCTTCAAAACCGTCGTTTCTACAGTGAAAACTGTCATTACCTTTTTGGTGAAGAAATTTATGCTCTTCAAATTCGATTCAAATCACTTTTTGGCTAGAAGCAACCGGAAGTGGGATATCGTTGATTTAAGCTTTCCAAATAACATTCATTCTCCATCAAAATCTGACTTTGAAGTACCTTTATCTTCAAAACCGTCGTTTCTACAGTGAAAACTGTCATTACCTTTTTTGTGAAAATTTATGCTCTTCAAATTCGATTCGAATCACTTTTTGGCTAGAAGCAACCGGAAGTGAGATATCGTCGATGTAAGATTTCCACAACCATTCATTCTCCATCAAAATCTGACTTTAAAGTACCTTTATTTTCAAAACCGTCGTTTCTACAGTAAAAACTGTTATCACCTTTTCTGTGAATAAATTTATGCTCTTCAAATTCAATTCAGATCACTTTTTGGCTAGAAGCAACCGGAAGTGAGATATCGTCGAATTAAAACTTCCAAAACCATTCATTCTGCATCAAAATCTGACTTTGAAGTACCTTTATCTTCAAAACAGTCGATTCTACACTAAAAACTGTCGATATCTTTTTTGTGTAGAATTTTATTATCTTCAAAATAGATTCCGATCACTTTTCGCCTGGAAGCAATCAGACGTGAGATATCGTCGATATAAGATTTTCCAAAAACTTCCCTGCTTCTCCGATGCCTGACTCTTGGGTGTCTGTGCCCCGAAAACAGTCGAATCCACACTGGAAAGTGTTTCCACCTGTTTTATCAGAAATTCGATGATCTTCCAAATTCAATTCAAGCTGTACGCGGCCCTTTGAGTAGCAAAAAATTGTAGCAGTGTTCATTGATGTAATTTGCAAGTATGAACCGACTCTGTGCATCTATTTATAGCGACGACCTGTCTCTGCGAAAGATAAAGAGTGTTTGCTTCGTTCCAAGCCAATGATAACGCTTTCATGAAGATACTATAAATGAATTCGAATTTACTCTTCCAATTATCTCCTCTAATATCATCCAGAAATCTATAAAGCACGTCGATAAGTCCCACCGAGATTGGGAAGATCAAAAGCTCAAGGGATCATCTTTTCATCGGCTAAGACTACCTTTTCCTCATCGGAATCCCGGTACAACAAACACAAAAAGTAAAGGATAATTGAAACCATGATAACTAAAATCACCGTGGCTCGTTCAATTGAAAAAAAAAAGAAAAAATGAATTGAACAAAGGTAGTTGGTTTAAAAGCTCAGATAGACCGTCCAGATCCGCTTCCCGTCAGCGCGCAACAATCTGGTTTACATTATTTAAAAGGATTGAGTCGATGGATGAAGTAGTTGGAGTGGTTGCTTTGTATAGACGTAGAAACCTCGCTGGTGAACGGGGTTCGCGTAATTGACGGCGCTATGTGGGGTAGTAGAATCCGAACTAGAATAGTAAAGCATAGTTGCTAGTTTCAGAGAGGCACCTGGCGCTTATACTTCGTCGGCCTCGGTTCTTGAGCGCTCGCATGGCAATGCGAATGAAGCGGGGAAACGAGACCGACGATGAATTCTGTATGAAGGCGATACGGGAAGGAATAAGGGCCGTTACCATTCGTATTGACACATTGCCGAGATCCGCTTTTATCGATAGTTCATATCCACCTGGATTTCGAATCCAGTGGAACTTCGAGTGGCTTCGTACGTCGTGTGGGAATGGATGAGAACATGCCAATTCTGAACGATACCGGAAACCGTGAGAAATATTTCCAAGACTTCATATGCACTCATTTTTTTTTCATCTTTTTTCAAGAGTGATCGAATTTTCCGAGGTTTCAGAGATCGATACCCGGGAAAGAATTATTCATCGAACTTTCTTGAATTGTTTAGATTAGGTCAGGTTTAGAATTCTCGCAAATTTTCCAGAATCTCATATCAATATTTGTGGCGGTTTTGATTAATTTTTTTCTCTCATTACTTCGTCTATAAATTTGTGAAATTCTTCGGGGAATCTTTCAAATTCTTTGGAGTTCTTTCACTTCTTTCTCATTCCTCTCAACTCTTTAAAAAGTTTACTAAAATACCTCGATATTATTTCACTTATGGGATATCCTTGAAGGTCTTCAGAAGACTTAGAAATATGACGAAACATCTCGAAGTATCAGAACTTTGTTAAATTCAGTGGAACTCTTCCGGATTTTTTTTTTTTTTTTTGTGAATTACTTTCCATTCTCTGAAAGTAAAGAAAATCGTTAAAGGTCTGAAGTTCCTTGTGGATGCGAGATCATAATTATGTGCATCGCGGATGCAAAGCTGGTACAAAGTATTAAATCGAAGATATGAAAGTTATCGCAAAACTTTGACGGGAGTTAAATAGAATAACTTTATGATGAAACTGTTTTGTTGAATAAAATTGAAAAAGTTGCAAGTTACGTTGCATTCGTTGTCAGTTGCGTGTAAAACGTGACGTGATTATCACGAGCCAAACATATATCCAGTCAGCGGGTCATCGCGGATGTGTCAATTACCTAGAGACAAACTTCTGGAAGGATTTCCTCGACGGACCCGCGGCTCCCTTCGGTCGGCTTCAAATTCGCGATAACTTTGTTGAACAAATTATCAAAGTTTTGGTTCAACTTTGTTATAAGAAAAAAAATCCGGGAAGCAATTAGAAACTAGCGATGAAATGAAAGTTTACGTCTGCTTTAGCAGGGGCTAAAAAGCCTCTTGGAACGACATCCCTCGGCGTTAAACGCGGCCAGTAGCAAAATTCAGCAGGACGTATGGAGGACATTGACTGCCTTGACTGACACGAGCGACTTTTCAGCTGACAGTGGCTTTCGGATGAGGGTGGTAACATCACATCACACATCAACCCACAACGGGTTGAACTCGATTTCACTCCTATCCCGACAGCAGCAGACGGACTGGTGCTGAAAAGATTCCATCAGCTTTTCCTGGGTTTCTTTCCTGGGTAGGAATTCCATTTCTCGGTTGGCCGCTCACACGGTCTTTTTCAAAGCCTCACCTAACCTGACCTAACTTAACCTCTCCTCGGTATGCCAACCTTATACCATTTTATTAAGTTATATCAACGGAAGAAAAGCCACCTTTTGACCACCGGGTCAAAAATGACGCGCACAATAAGGGAATCCGACATCTTTGATGTTGGATCAGATGTTGATCCTTCTCTCACTGTAGGATCATTGAGACTTTGTATAAAATGAGGAACTGTCTTTCCACTGATGTTGAATCTTCACGGTTATTTCACTCTCACTGTCCAAATCAGAGAGAAGAGTGAAGGGATGGAGTTAGAGATTGAAAGATGATGGATCCAGTCCAGGGTGTTGAAATTCCATCATAATAGGATGAAAGTGTTAGAAAATGAGGATAAAACCGGAGTTCCAGTTGCAATGAGAGAAGTCAACAGAGAGCATTGCATCGCATTTCCGATCCACATCGCTTCAGTGGGTCGCCCCTTCGTGTGTGCAGTTCCACAAAGACTTGCGGTATCCACCAAAGTTGGTATTTCGCTCGTTGACCGTTCAGCGGTCCCTTTGATCCGGCGGAACTTTCTCTACTCCTTTTCCACCACACCTCGTCTCTGTGGTCAAAAGATGAAAACAAGGATATCTTTCCATCTGGCTTTCCAAATGCACCCTGGAAGTGGTACCCTCGAACCAACACCGAGAGACATCGTTTTACTTGAACTTTATTTTCCGAGCCGCTCATACCAACAGTCCTTCAATTAGAGCGAAGACTCCGAAAACACTGGCAGCTTTTTTGTTTGCGAATGAATCTGGTTCGCGATTGAGATTCCACCATGAATCCTGAAGCACTAACCACGGTCCAGTATTCTCTTAGATTTGGCTCCATTCCAATCTCCAAAAACAACAGTCGTCTTTATTATCACAACCGTACAATAATTCCAGCGTAACGAAACAATAATTTAAAGTTTTAGAGTTTTTAGCTAACCGCCTATGGGGTAAGAACGAGGATAATGGGCGAGGCTCTGGAGCGCCTTTTATATCACCAACGAATTGTAAATTGGCAATTTTTACAGGCCATAAGCTTTCATATTGTGCGGTAATGTAGGGTACTTTAAGGTTGAATTGGCCAATTTTCGGTTAAAATACAAGAACAACGATGACGGCTTCGCATAACGCAGGGGGGGAGGCACGAAAATGAATGAGAATCCAGCGGAGGCCAACCAAAAATTAGAAACCTGCGATCGACTAATTACTTCCTCAGCCATATGACTACGGATGAATGTATAAAAAGCAGTGATTCAAGGTTTTTTTAATTTGAGAGTCTTACGAATTTATTTATCAGAAAGACACTGACCTTCAAACTTGAAGAATTTTTCATTCAAATTTGCAACATGTCATGAAGTAAAACTATTGCAATAGTAAGAAGAAAAGACATTGGTCAAACAGAATTAGGAATCATGTTGGTGAACTGTCGGTAAAAAATTGAAGAAATCCTCTTCACCCCAACCCAAGGACTCGTTAACTGTTCATGGAGTGGCAAAATACTAAAATGGAGTAAAAATAAACGCTTCCACTTCTTTCGAGAAGATAAAGGAAGCAGCAGCTGGGGGCTGAAACAAAGTTGAGTACTTTGACAACAGGTTAGGAAAAGTTTGATAACTTCACTCAGACGAGACACAGGAAGACTCTGGATAAAAATGAAAGAGAACCAAGAGAACGAAATGAGTTGCGAATAAACTGATCACCGGTGATCGTCGAACCGAAAGCATTCGACTTGATGGCATGAAGAACAACGAGCTACTTTTACGTGATGCTGCAATCGGTGCTACACATTTTCTCGAGCTTATCCTACCTGCACGTTTCACCACAAAATTACTTTTACATCCTTGCATAGATCCGCCGACGAGTTTTACAGCCGTTTTACGTGATATACATTCCGCAAACGCAACGAGGTACGTATCTCATTCTGTTTCCATCCACGATCGAACGAGAAGAGCGAAGCAAATGCATCGGGTGGCTCGATTAACCTGACCTTTTCCATTTTTTCCTGCAATTTGGGTTCGATAAAGTTATCAAAACGATGGAATCGAATGTGGCTTGACAGTAACGAAGAATTTAGAAAGCACAGACCATGAAGCGCGGTTAACTGATGCAAAAAAAAATCGTTGGTCAAGGGTCAAACCCCGCGAGGGGTGGTTTGACCGCTGGAGATTTTCCAACATCGATAGTAAAGTCCGGGGTAATCATAACGCCCGGTTCTCTGACCCGTAAAATTTACGAGTAGACAATTTGTAGCTACCCCACAGCACACATCTAAATCGTATTGTTTCGTTATTGAGTAATCGCGTGCGGAGTTTTCAGCGCCAGTAACGATAAATCATCGACGACAAAATTATAGTTTTAACAAACATTATACAGAACGATACTGGAATAAATAATTACTGTAGTGCGGTTCGAGCTATTCAACAAATTTCAAAACCGGGACAAAATGATTTGTGCGACCTGTGAACAACGTCTACAATTATATCAAATTATATGGAGCTTTACAACGGTTTTCGAAAAACGAACTGATTGAGGCTGTCAATGTCCCAGCCTGATACATGACTGAAAAAAGTGATAGGTATCCTAGCGAATAATCAATAACTAGATCATTCAACTTATGAATCATCACAATACACTTCAATTAGCAGCACGATCTGCGTGTAAACTTTTCAGTCACGGAGGATCACCGGAACACAGGTACCCACGTGTCCGTCGGTATTTACACAATGATTATCATCTGCATAGTATGGATTATTAGCCGGCTGATGTTGCGTCGTGTACATGATACATACGTCATCGGTTCCGTTCGATATTCGCGGCGTTAATTACGGCACGGAATGAGTATCCTCATCGAAATCTCATCAAAGGTCGAGTATACAATTTGACATGGTGAATGTGATAACGACGTTCGTTGACTTTAGTGTAATTATTTTCTTCTCCTACCCTGACCTCTGGATCGCTGAGCTCCTGCCTGTCGAGTGAACATTAGCATGGAAATGGTTTTTGGTTACTAATGAGCGAGCGAAGGTTCCGATGAATAATTGGCAATGGGATCCATACGCAAAGAGGCTATGGCTGGAAACTCAAAGAGCAGATTGTCTACTTGGAGGTATGACCGTGACTACAGGTCAGGGGATGGAATAGAGCAATAGCAATAAGGGTTCCGGAGTCGTGCACACACATTAGACAAAGGAGGGAAACCCACCCGAGCAAGGGGGCAGCACTAATGACCAATCCGAAATGCATAAGCACAGAGCGTGGAAACGTCCGACATTTCAACAAGCCACAAAGATCCAACGGAGGGAATTATTCCCGGATTGTGTGAGCACCGCTTATCTCTATTTCTAACCCCCAAACCAAGTCCACAGCCTCCAGTTCCCAGGACTCACGGACGTTACATGATCACTTCCAGCAAGGGAAATGATGAGGAGTCGAAAATTA
Organism: Euura lappo; assembly: GCA_018257835.1. Taxonomy (NCBI): domain Eukaryota; kingdom Metazoa; phylum Arthropoda; class Insecta; order Hymenoptera; family Tenthredinidae; genus Euura; species Euura lappo. The sequence continues at coordinate 204,257 of JAEUYN010001842.1, forward strand.
ATGCTGCCTAAAGAAGTAGAAGGAGTAGAAGAAGAAGAAGAAACAGAGAAAGAAGAAGAAGAAGTAGGAGAAGAATAATGAGTAGGATAACGAGAAGAAAAAAAAGACAAAGAAGAAGGAGAAGCAGTAGGAAAAGAAGAAGGGGTAGGAAAAGAAGAAGTAGGATAAGAAAAAGAAGTCGAAGAAGAAGAAGAAGAAGAGGAGGAGGACGGAGAAGATGAAGAAGAAGTAGTAGGAGAAGAAGGAGAAGTAGCAAAAAAAGTGAAAGCAGTAGAAGAAGAAGAAGAAGAAGAAGAAGAAGAAGAAGTAGGAGAAAGGTGGAGTTCGTACAAGTTAGACGTGTAGCCTGATCATAAACTTTTGTAGGACGCGATATCCTTATGGTAGTTTGACTCGGAGAGTTTCGCGCAGGGCTTATCCAGCCTGGCCCGGAGATTCAAATGGCCGTCAAAGACAAGCAAACTCTTCATTGGGTTCCGGGTACTGACCCGATCCCTCTGTTTACACGGGTCGTTAATTCCGAGCCAAAGTTCTACATTCGTGACTACTTCAGACCGAATAATCTCAGGCGTCAGGATTGTTGCGTCCAGGTGCAATGTGTAAACTCGTGGAAGAAGGAGCCATCCGGATGTCAATGTGAGAATTCATCGTTGGTCATTATCCGTGAAACATTGATAGCATTTAATTAGAGAGAAGTTGAGACCGAGGTAGTAGCTGGTACTGATGGCACCACTACCGACTAATTCGGGCTAATTTTCACAGCCGGGATCCTTCCTTTAATTAAAGCCTTCTCTACCTTCTAGATCGTCCGTGCCAAGACCAAGAGGCTAGAGACTCTGCAGGGTACCGGAGGGACTGGGAATGGGAATGAAAACTGGAACTGTGAAACCCAGGACTCGACTTCGATTCTAGCCATAAAGACCCAGTCTGCAGTCGGTCCTTGGTCCTCCGTTGCCAAGAAGCTCGAAACTCCGGAGTTTTCAAGCACTTTAAACTGCAATTACGCGCTTGTTTTTCTTTCCGTACTATTCTCTCTCCCTTTGTCTCCACTTTTCCACTCTTCTTCGTACAGAAGATCCTCGACGAGCAGAAATATCGAGTCCTGAATGTTGATTATGAGTGTTTTCCAGCAATGTGTCTGCACGAAGGAGTGCCCACACGGAGAAAAGTAAACACTGGTGGCCAATGTTCAGACATTGCCTAACAATGTCTTCACATTGGCCACCAGTGTGAAGACATTGTCAGGTAATGTCTGAACATTGGCCACCAGTGTTTACTTTTCTCCGTGCATAAAGGCTCTTTTTCACTGCTCGAAGGAACTGATAGCTCCTCTGATCTGCTGCAGGCGATCTTCCATCGACTTCTACGTCAGGCAGGAAGTTAGTTCAATTATTGGGTATAGTTCAGAAAACGGGATAACTATCTGCCGTGATGGATACTACATACTCCCCATCCCATTTGTGACATATATTCATTTACCTGATATCAGAACCTGACCCCGACGATAACTGTGCCAAGAAACGTTTAGAGGTGAGAGAGAACTGCAGTCCTGATCCCTACTACCAACGTGAGGGTTAACGACGGTAGTTAAACGGGTTTGAAGGTTTTAAGTGAAGAAGAGGGCGCGAGGCGTGTACCTATCTCAATTAGATTCTATCAACTCTGTTCGCGTGGAGGCGCGACGCCCGCGATGCCGGAGGACAACCGGGATGGTAGCACGACATGGAAACACCGAATGCACGGAAGATTCGTAATTAATGTTATTAAAGTCTGCGACCCTGGTAACCGTTATAACGACATTAGCGACACCCCCCCACCTGTGTCATCGTCGCTCCAACACTCTTCTTCATCGACAAATCTCCGCGCATTAACCCCTGTGTACCCACATCTACAATCTAACTCAGTCTTGACACGGTTTTATGCGAATCGTTGCATATCAAACACCAATTGGACTCACGATTGAAGACATTCACCGCTGCTTTTGAACTTCATTATGTGATGGAAGCTTTCCCCAACAAGGCAATAAGAACAGATACTCAGCAACGTGATTTGTCAGACCTAAGAAAAAGGACCAATCATTTCGCTGTGTCTCTGATGGCGTCTGTTTTTTTGCCTTGTTTGAAAGCTCCCGATATGAAGCCATTCTTCGGTGACTTTCTGCGGTCGACTTATTGCAGAAGTATAGATACTTTTTTACAGTGAATTTTATTGAGTATAGTGTTGTTACCATCGAGCAATTATTGGTACCTTTGAAACAAGATGGTGGTCAAAGCTCAACTAATAGGACTGAGGATTTTCAGTCTGTTGATCAGTATGTCAGAATATGTATTTTTCTAAATGTGTTGGGATTGATGTTGCCAAATGGCCTGGTAAGTTTTCCAACTGCTTCATCTCAGAGTGGCACAGAAATTTCTTTTTACATACAACAATTGAACAAAATCCAACATATGGAAAAGTGTTTGGTGCATCGTAACGTTGCTTCGGATAATTAAATGTTATAAATGTTAGTTTCTTTTCGTTCCTTTAAGCTTCATCATCTGTAACGAGAATGTACGGATGCCATCTGGTGTAGAGCTACCTCGACAATATCGTCACCAATGCCTGTCACGTGAACCATGAGCATCCCAGGTTCTTTTCTTGACTGGAAATACACGGAATATACGAGACCAGTCACACAGATACACATTGACCCTGCGTATTATACAGGAATGACTGGAATTGGAGGGTTCTTCCCTCTCAGTGTTCGAAAAAAGAGAAGGGGGTTGATTAAAATTTTGATGTATGTAAAAACGGGGCGAGGAAATGGAAATACCTTGTCCAAAATTCATGAAAGCTCTACTGCATGCCGCCTTAATAATTTAGGGTTACGTTACACGTTACACGTTACACGTAACCTACCCCTACTGAACTGCTGGATAAATTTAAACATTAATATCAGTTATCGAGACGCGTTTGTCTTGCAGACGTCCTCCTCCTCACCCTATGGTTTTCGGCTGTGGAACTCCAACCCTCGCATTTTTAACCCCGACTAGAGTAATGTCCGAGGTGATTCCTGCGAGATTAATCACCGTGGCAGACGCACTGAAATTATACTTGACTTTCTGCTTCGGAGATAAAGGGCTCGAGATCAAGAGAGAACCGCAGAGTGTAGACTGACGACGATAATCCGTCTGATACCTCGACGACGTTAGTTGCATGATAATTCCTGATCCGTAAACCGTTCATTTGTGTAAACGAAGGGGTGGCAGGACCCCTACATCGTTATCGTTCTCGGAAGAGACCGGGAGCTAATTACCTATAATAACAAATTGGCAAAGTCTCTGGCTAATTACCGAGAAGGAGGCAGGGTAAAACCGCGACTCCTCCACATCGGGATCTCGGGGAGTTTTTCGGTAGTTTGTAAAGTCGGTGGGAGATGAGGGAACCCGACCGTGAGACCATTCAGACCGGGTGAGAATTGACGGGGGTGCCAAACGAGTCAAAGAACCCAATCTGCACCACTGGGTCCCAGGGGTTCCAGGAACCCTTATAACCTTAGTCTTACCAACGTCGGGCCCGTCGTTACGCCACTTAACCTCTACTCTTGCTCGTTCATCCTACCGAAAACGCGTTAACGCTCGCGAAAATTTCTCTTCACCGTCAAAACCGTGAGGTGAACTTGGATAATTCTAAATTCAACAATGTCCCCGTTTTTTCTGATCTAAACGGAGAAGTCACTACTCTGAATAATTGAACTTGGGTTTCAGCAAAAAAAAAAAAAAATCGTTAATTTGGTTAGGCATGTTTAATTGATTCTGTTTTTGTTCAAGCAACTGTATTATGTTATAAGTCGAAAGTTTGTTTCCCTCGTTTAAATTCATTAGCTTTGCTAATTATTTCGAATTAATGAATGACTCGATTATTTACTTTTCAAACTGAAGAGGAAGAGAACAAAAAACAGTGAAACAATTGTTATTCATTCGTTGTCGTTCAGTATCAGTCAATTAAAATTTCATTACCTCCTAGCTGTTAAAACAGACCCATAGTAATCATTGTTTTGTGCAAAAAACCGAGAGGGAAATAACTCAAGATCTGACTGACACGTTATTTTTGATTTTTTTGTGAAATGATTCAAATCAACCTCAACCCCATTCTCATCGACCGAGTTATCACTACTTTTGTTCGTCGTCTCCCTGATAATCAGTAGTATAAGAGTATTAATTCCGCAAGAACAATCCGACGACTTCAAACTGTGGAGGAGTAGCTTTAAAATTATGCCAATCCTCCTCTCTACAAAAAGAAATATTCAATTCTACGTATTTCTCAATTAAAACTTTATCTCGGTGGTTTTGTTTCAAGTGAAACATCAGAATCCTGTCTCGTTTTAATACCACTAGCTATTCATCCACTGAACATAGTCAGACATTGGGCTGCATCATCAGTTATTTAGTTCGAAAAGAAACTGGCATACAAAAGACGCGGAGACAGGATGTCATAAGACTCAACAAGACTTCTAGGTCGTTAAAAAAAAATCGATAACCTTGTGATATCTCAATACATGAAATTCAACGAGTGCATACTGAACTTCACTATTGATTAACCCCTCAATCAGACCTGAAACAAGCCAGAAACACCGGCAGCAGTGACATAAGGCAATTTCATCCAGTGTGATAATTGAGTTTGTCAAAACTTCCCCAGGCCCACTAAGGTCAAATACTTCGGATAAGTTGAAACGTGAGGTCAAAACGATGAAGGGTTGCTTCAATACGTCATGTAATAATACAAGATCGCGTATAATTAGGTTCAGGCTCAAAGGCAGCGAGGACTAAGGGTTGTTCGAGTTAAGGGTCCAGATATATATCCATCTTTGAGAGGGTACGACGAGTCTCATCCACCCTGTCCAAACCCCGAACCATTGTTCGTTTGTTCCCATTGTCTTATTGTTCGGTGTGTCTGAACTCGTGAGACGTGTACAGAAGGCTTTTACTCCTGATTCGAACAACTGGTGAAATTAACAGATGGCGGTCTAGTTATACCTTGACGACTTGACTGATGGGGAGGATGGACGAGACCGTTTGACGAGAACCTAAACATCCGGAGTTTTCGATGCGGGTGTAACAAAAAACGTTAGTCTCCTCATTCATCAGGAGAAACTCCGAGGATCCTACAGCCACCAAATTTCACCCTCCACTTGACTGAATGATAATTAATGCCGCATCGGAATTCCGTTTTCGACACCGCAGAGAAACACAACATTTTTCTCTAGGTGGAAAAATGACCGCAAGCTACTTTGTTACTGTATATCTTCCGAACGGTTAAGTGTACGGGAAAAACTGTCTGATACATTTTTGTAGGGAATTTTAAGAGCTTTGAAAGTAGTACTCATCATTTTCCACCCAAGACCAACGGGGAGTGAGATATCGATGAAACTAAATTATCCGGCCGCAAACTTGATGGGTTAATTACTCTGCATGTTTCGTGAGGTTCGTTATCCGAGGGGATTAACAACGGTGAGTGGTAGAGAGTATAATTCGCGAAACAGTATGATTCCGAATTTGAAAATCCATCAAAATCCCTTGGGGTAAAGTTGTTAATTGCTTGATAGCTAGAATGGTAGCAGAAGGACGAGGTAGAATAGAGTACGGAGACAAATACTGTTGGCAGTTGGCAGTGTCTGGTATTGCTCACTTTGCGAACACGGCATTTGTTTAATTAACGAAAACTTTGTTGCCGAGAAGTTTGAGCGGAAGATTGAATCATCGCTTCGAAGGGTTGGGGGGTAAATCGAATAAGAAACAAGGCGAGGATCCAACAGGAACATGATATTGCCTCTTATCTAATGGATTTTAACCATTCATTATAACCGTTTAAAACGATCAAAATTTTCAATCGTCTTAGTTTCACGACTGGATACGGTTAATCCAGTAACTCAAATAATTACAGGTCCAAAAGTTGCAGTCACGGGTCATTAATTGCACGATCGGGATATATCGTCGGAATCGGGTCGAAGTTTATTATTCGAATAATGAACGGAGGGATGGAGAAAAAAGTCGGTTTTGGTAAAAACTTTTCCAAACTTTTACATCCGTCTTCGCGTTCACCCCAAAAATTTTACATAACGTTCCGGGCAATTAATTACGGAAAATAAGTTCTTCAATCACAGACCGAAACCGAAGGCGCAAAGTTCGAAGATTGTGAAGGTCTGACGTAGGCATGAGCAGAGACGGCTTCAATCTGCGTTTAATAATCATCCGGATCCAGATGCCGTTATATTGCTCATGAAAATTTATCCGAGTATAAATTCCTGAATAAGTATGAGGGGTTTAATTACGCGGATGCGGGAAAGAGAATTCCGTGTTTTTCATATTCGAGAAGCGACGACTTACCTCGACCTAATACCTTATCCGCTCAGTCAGTACATCCGGGGTGTTTCGCCATTTGTTTTCGATACTCGGCGTCAGTTACATACCTACAACCCTCTGAAAAGTTCCAAGTAACAAATAACGACGCCGTAAATACAAATGGAACGGAAATGGAACTCGAGAAGCGAATTTTTTTCTTCCCATTTACCGTTTTTTTTTTTTTGCTCTACTTCTTCACCTTTTTTTTTCTTCACTCTCTTTCCACATCCGAAAGCTCTCGTATTATGGGCCGAAGGGGAACCAGTCACCCAACAGCAAACCAATTCGATATATCTCGTTTAAAGTTATCGACGACCTAGTTACCTGTTCCTTCGCCCAAGCGATCGTTCGATGATACAATTTCTACCCTCGCGTTCTTTATCGATAAGCGTTCATTTATCAAAAAGTTTTTCGTAGACGATCTACTTTCTGCCCTGAAGATTTTTTTTTCGCGCATCCGGAGTTTGGAATAACTCAGTCGCTCAGTGGCGCCATCGATGTTCAAGCAGATGGCTCAGTGGCGCCATCGATGTTCAAGCAAATGGCTCAGGGGCGCCATCGAACGGTGTGTTGAAACAGTAAAAATTGCTAAATAATTCTATTCGGGGGGTTTTGGGTCGCAGGATCGCTGATTAAGAAACCGAGGTCAAATTTTCAGATAATTCGTCGAAAATCGATCAAAAGCCACTCGATGATCATGAAGATTTTTTTTTGAGTCACTGATCACGAATTCGCCGTAAAAATGTTATCGTCAATGTCTCCTCAGGTTCTAGATCAAGAAGTTGGAGATTCAACTGAACTGTACAGGCAGCGTTGAGTAGCAATGAATCGTTCAATTTGATTAGGAATATTGATTACACCGACGTTGGAAGTTTGCCACACGTACCTTACGTTTGGAAGCACTCCGCTCGTTGCTACATTGAAGGATCCTGGTTCAGAGGAGGGTGATTTTGTAGTCAAGGCATGTACCGCAAGGTGCGGTTAGTCTATGTATCGTTTAATTACAATTAGTCGCTGTTAATTATCGGCACAAGGTGGTCCGTACCGGTAGGAAAGTTGTACCCAAAGATAGGTACACTTGCACCAAACGAAACTAGTAGGACGAACAATTTTGCACCTCCCTTTGACGATCAAAGGGGGCGCTCGTTCAACCCTCTATGAATACATTCCCTTAAGCGAAGGAAGTATTCCCCCTCAAGATTAATTCGAGTTCCGATCGATCAGACACCAGAATTCAATTTGCGAGCTATTTTAATAATATATACACAGCAAGATATACTAGATTCTCTATTTTCCCACTTTCCTTTGGATCAACAGCTCATCATTCTTTTTCTGTAATCAATGGCTGTTAAAAATTGTGACCAATAGAGGGTCTAAAATTCTGAAAAAAAAAGTAGAAGTACTTGTCACTGGTCCCCATCATAATTTCTAGCGAACCGTTTTTTAAATTCTAAGGAACCACATTTGGAACACTGCAAAAAGAAAAAAAAATGTATGTGTATACGGTGATATATGAATGGAAAAAAAAGCCACGTGGCTAAATTTGATTGGATTACCAGAAGGCAGCCAATGTAAAGCCGGAATTCACTGATCCGATACTTCGACGACTGACATATTCGGGGGTTTACTTTAACCGAGTATAGAAAAATCGATATTTAATTTGTTCAGATAATCAGAAATCACTTTCCACTTTGACGTTTTGAAATGATGTAGCTAACAAAAATCGAGACATTGGTTACGTCTGACTTTTCCATTACCGGCAGAAAAGAGCCTCTTTTACCGGTCGCAAGGTGTTCCAAAGCAATTCCCAATTTCCCAGGCGGTTCAATTTGGACCGGTAGAAGCTCATCCCTTAACCCACACGTGGGGCCAGGCGATGCCACTTAAGCCCCATCAGTCAACCAGTTATTGTGGTATATTGCTTCTAGCTAGGAGGCGCTGTCTTCTAGAATTTCTCGTCGCTATGTTCTAGGATACGTTATCTCATCTAGCAGACCAGTGTTATTAAAGTAGCCTCCAAAATGTCTCGCCCGGCTGCCACCGCCACAATTTGTAACGAACCCTTGGACAGGGGATTTGGACAGCGATGGAGGATCTATGGCTTCGTGCATAGTCGGACAGTACAGTGCAGAAAAGCTTTTCGAATAGGATAAAATATATCCTCACTGAATTTCGAAACCTGAGTGTAATCGTCTTTGACAGTTGTTCTTTTTTTCCAATCATATATCAACAGTTTCGATAATTCCGAACGTGATAACCTTGTCGCCTAATTTTGTTCCAGGTTCCAGTGTCGCACTGAATCCGAATCTGGGATCAGAAATTTTCCATCACGTCTTATTTATTCCGGCAAGTGGCACTTTATAGCGCTAAGTTCAAAGTTGCGGTATAAAGTCTTTATTCCGCAATTTTGATGCGCAGTTCGAAGTGTGCATGTCAAAGTTGCGGAATAAAGTCTTTATACCGCAGGTTACCCCCTCTCTATACGCAGTTCGTGCGGAACTCAACTGGCGTCAAAGTAACTATTAATGCCTTTTCCGTAAAAAATATTGTATGGGGCGCGCGCAGAAAATAACTGTTCGGCAAGGTTATGTTTTTCGTACAAGCCGTTGGTTTTACCTGGCGAGCCGAACCTTGCCGAATAAACAGTTACTTTCGGCGCATGCCACATAAATATCTATTTCATCCAATGTGTGCTAATTCATCTGAAGGGAGATGAAATAAGTGGAATAAGTGAAACCGTGCGAATTCCAAGCCTGTCGAAGTGACTGCGACGATAGTTCTTCGAATTGAACAAATTAATCGAGATTTTGATAACAAAGAGGACGGATAACGACGTCGTTATTGTTTCTGACAGCTCAACTTCGCTTCACCGAACCCAGAGGATAATAGTGAGCGGCTAGAACACTCGGGTGGTGATCAGAGTATAATTCAGAATTCAATTCTGCAACGGCTGTATAGAGTAGAGGGAGGATTGAATTTCAAACCCCAATCAGCTGTCTTTCTGTATTAAAATTTCACCTGTCCTCTATATTCCACCACGAATATGGTCCACCAAAATTTCAGTAGAAAATTCAGTCTCCCAGCAGATCATTTCAAATATTTGTCACGATCTCTCGTAATGATCAGACATTTCTTTCATCCAAAAAGAAACATGCAAGACTCATTGCTTTTTTCATTGTTCTAGAATCGATTGACAGTACCAAATAAAATATCCGAGTCGTAATTATGAGATGTTTTATACATGGGATTGAAACCCACAAATTGAATAACTCCGTGTGTTCATTACCTGAGGTTATGCAACGAAGGAGAAACCATTTAATTTACGACCCGATGATTTGGTTAGGCGGTAGTAGCTGGTGAGGGAAGCAATATCGTGTACATTTGGAAGTAGTGGTAGTGGTAATCAACTCTTTGATAAAATCTGTAATATCGACTGATTGAAAATATAGGTTCCCAATAATAGCTATAAACGATGTACCAACAATGTCGCAATTTCGATCATCGATGTTTTCATATTTTCTCTTGGTGAACCAATATTCTATCCCCTTTCTACCTCCATCAGAAATTCCGTGTAGAAACTGCACCAGTGAACGAACTCCATCAGCCACCGTGACCCCACCGCTACACGTGTCAATTAACCGACTGATTGACTGGCTTTAGTATTTTTTTTTTTTTTTTCATTCAACTTTTTAACTCACCGACAGATACCGAGGACCAACACCCGATCGATAATTAGCAGGATATATTCGAGTCAATGAACGCGAGGGCAATTATAGGAAACCCAATCATTGGCTTTGTAACGAACATTTTTATGCGGTTCCTTTTGATTATGGGTGGAACATGATTTTATGAGTGGAATTTGGCTAAAAAAAAAACCGATTCGAAAAGGTAAGTGACGTCTTTCGTTTTAAGACTTTTTGACTTTTGTAAAAGTGAAAATGTGAACTGAAAAATCATAACGATATGGGAGATAGTCAAAATCCTTATTCACCTACGGAAACTTTTGATAAGGAAAATATAGATGATACAGAATTTATGTACCTATAGAAAAAATTGAAATCGGTCTATAAAAATTTATGTTTGAGGCAAAAAATTTTGAATTTCAAGATTATGCACTCGGTTGAAAGTTAGAAATTACAATCTTGAAGTACAATAGTTATTTGTGTATCAAGGGCGCAAAAGGCTATTTTACGAGTATGCAATTTGCGGCACGAGCCGAAGGCGAGTTGCTGTAAAAGCAGACTCGTCATAATAGCCTTGCGCCCATGATGCACACGATGTTTTTCTCATCACCTGGTCTGCAGAAATGCCTCTTTTCAGACCGAGTGAGCGGGCGGAAAACAGGATTTTGCGCCCTAGGGCAGGAAAAAGTCTCTTTCGCCCGCTTCTAGCGGGCGGAAAAAGACGTTTCCGCCCGAGAGCGAAAAGATCTGTTTTCCGCCCGCTCAAGAGGTATGAAAAGTGGCATTTTGCGACCGGGTGTGAGAAAAATTTTTTTCCTCCGAAATTAGGACCCCCACCAAAAATTTCATGTTCCTTTTTCAATATTCAAACGATCAAATTGACGAGGGTTTCGAACAGCATGTGACAATTGCATAGCTTCGTAGGAATCAAGGATTGTAAAATCCAACGAGGTCGATTCGTGGAAATACCGGATGGAATTTCACGAATGCATGAACAAAAATCATATCATTTTTATCGTTTTTATTTTTTTGGAAAAATCGTCAGCCGCGTCACAGGTTGGGATGAATTTGAAATATTAAGGGAGTATTTCGGAGAATAATTTTGCTAATTGTTATGAATTTAAGCGTCTCTTTTCTGGGACTGGGACTGACTCAAAACACTTTTTCAAAACCTAGTATAGAAGTTAGAGGTACTATATTATTATATTACATTCAGATTTCCGGGTGCAAATGATAAAAGAGGAGAGGAAAGAGACTAATTGCAACGGCTTTCAGCTCCTTTTTTCCGCAAATCTTATTCATGATGAAATAAAATAATTCCTGAGTACTTTTTTTTTTTTTTTTAGGTTTGTGTCAAGGGACCCCAGGACGGTGGTTATGAAAGAAGGGCCACGTCTTTGCGAAGTCGTGATTTACCTCAGTTTATTCAATTATAGAGAAAGAAAGAAAAAAAAAATTGAATAGCTTTTCTCAGAGTGATGAATGAACTACTATGAACGAAAAATTACATTTTCCCAATTCATTTATCCGAGGTGACGTGAAAAAAATTGAGAATATTTTCAATTTGACATTCAGTCCAGATTTGAACCGTGATTCTCTTCTCTTCTTTTTTTTTACATCGTGATAACGTTGCGTGTCGCCCTTCCTGACGTGAAAGAAGTGTTTGCACTGTCATTTTGTTTCGTTTTTCTACTGTTTGTTGAAATTTCTCGCTACACCCATGCATACCGAGACAATGAGCTTGTTTTCATACACGTCCAACTTTTCCTTAACAGTTATACGTCATCGTGTTACCTACCTACCTACCCCTGTTGTTCATAAAGGGGATTTGAAAAGTTTTGCAAAAAGAAAAAACCAAAAAAAATCTGGACTCCACGTATGAACTAACCCATTGCACGACTCTATAAGCTGCGTCAGAAAGAGGTGCGAGAAAAGGATCAACAAAAAATGGCAAACAACAAAAAAAACTTCTGTTATAACTTCGCACACAGATGAGCATATTATTAGCCCTGAAGTCATCACGTGCGATTTCATGGCACATGGTCGTGAATTGTGACGTTTTTTTCTTGTCCCAAAGGGTCGGACGCTTACTGTGAAATCACATGTCGAGTTTCCATATGATTCAAATTAAATAACCCTGGTGAAAAATGATTTTGACATTTTTCTACAAATTATTGGAGAAATCAGGACTCTGAAGTTGGCTAGGATCGTGAAACAAGCTTTCAGACATTTCTGAACCAATCAGAGTGCACGAATGCTCACTTTTCGATTCTAGCCAACTTCAGATCAACGAGTCGTTAGGCATTCACCCTGTATATGAATTGTGCTACGAATTTTTGATGAATGTCCTCACAGTCAGAAATTGAACAGTTTCCAAAAAAAAATGTCTGATGCTTTCAGATTTGAAGAATGTCCCGAAATTTTCCATCCTTCTAGCCTCCGAATTTCAACATTTTACACTAAATTTACAATTTCAAGTGTCTGATAAAAGCGTGTTTTTCCAAAACTACATTTCGCCCTCGTTATTTCTGCCAGGAAAAGCAGTGAAAGGGTGATGCGAAAAAAAAGTCTACAGAAACAAATTATTCCCAACTGTGCACCAGGCAAAAAACGCAGTGACATTTGCTTTGAACATTTTATTTCCCTTTTTCTTTTACACTCTACGCGAACGTCATTTTCACTCATCCTCACCGCAGCTCAGTAGGCTTGTATATCACACGGATGGTGTGAACAGAAAAGAGGCTCGGAACCAATCAATCACTGTGCTCAATGGCAATGGGCGATAAATGTAAGCTCGTTTACCTCTGACTGACTTTTCGCCGTTTTATTTTCTCTCATCCTCAATCTGATCATATCTCACGTTTCACCGAACAGCTCGAAAGGAGCAAAACTCTTTTTTCGATTTTGAGAGGATGCTGTGTACTCGATATTGCTAAATATTCAAAAAGGTCCGAGTCCAAGAATTTCGAACAAAAAACGTAGATTTTTTTCTTTTTGAAACGGAGCAAAAATGAAGATACGAAGTCGAATTTTTTTAGATTTCTGTCCTGACAGTTTTTGAAAAATCGAAAGTTTGTCTTTTTTCCATAATCATTTGATTTTGCCGATTGAGCCAATTTAAATTTGATCCTTTTTTGAAAATTGATCTATTACTCCCGCTATTCATTGTCAGTCTCCGATACAGAACGAGAACCGGGGAACAGAAGCTGCGATTATAGTTGGTTCGCGAACGGAATAAATTGTCAGGAGATTATAGGCTCGGATTTTCGCTCTGAAACTTTGAGGTCACACAAACCCTCAGGCTTAAACCTCCGGGATTAACCAATGGCGATTGCAAAGGATTACAAAATTTTAAATCCAACTTTGTGCATATTAAAAAAGAATAGCAATTAAAATACATGGGTTTACCGTTTATTGACGATATCTCACTTCCGGTTGCTTCTAGGTAAAAAATGATCAGAACTGATTTTAAAGGACATAAAATTTTCTACAAAAAAGGTCATCTCAATATTTTGTGTAGATTTCACCCCTCCGGCGATATAAAGGCTTAAATATCAGGACCAAAGAAGAATTCAACCTTCGTGGCAATGCAAATACGCGGATGATCGTTTATTGACGATATCTCACTTCCGGTTACTTTTTGGTGAGAAAAGATGAGGACTGATTTTGAAGCTTATAAAATTTTCTACAAAAAAGGTAATTTCAATATTTCGTGTAGATCAGACCCTTCCGGCAATATACAGGCTTAAAGATCACGACCGGAATCGAATTCACCCTTCATGAGAATCCAAATACTTGGATGATCGTTTATTGACCATATCTCACTTCCCGTTACTTCTAGGTGGAAAATGATAGGAACTGATTTTGAAGCACGGGAAATTTCCTACAAAAAAGGTAATTGCTATATTTCGTGTAGATTCACTTTTCTCGAAGATCTACAGGCTTGAAGTCGAGGCCTGATATCCTTCCCATTTAATTTCTCTAGGTCTCAATTCCGACGAACGTATTCATAAAATTTTCTTACTCTTCATCTCCTTCAACATTTTCAAGGATCAAGAAGTCGCATGGCATGGACATCCAGGATTTTAATAACGGCATCGAGTCACGTCCCAACGGTAGATTCGAGAAATGGCAAAAGCGAAAATGGAGGCTTTCAAGCATTTCAAGCGAGCTCCGGGTGAGTTCCGGTTAATTCGTGATTTGTATTCGCGGTACGGGGCGAGAGGGTGGTGAGAGAAAAAAAAGCAGTGGAAAACGTTGCTAAGAAAAGGCTCCGCGAATCTGTTCTTTAAATTTACCGTTATTATCCGATGTAAATTTTTTTCTCCTTTCCCCCCAATTTTAATTGTGTCGTCAATTTAATCCCCACACTGAAATCGATCAGAACTTTTTCAATCGACGAACCGCTACCCCTAAATTTGATATTCGATGTGCGATATCGAATTTCCTTTGGGATAAAAGGGCGACCTTTGTTGATTAAAATCGAGCCCGGCTCTAAAACCAATAAAATGATATCGATTATCAGAGTCCACTTCGCCGATGTGTCGCCGGTGATCAAAGCCACGATGAATTAAATTTCTCGCAAATTATTATTATTACACCGGCGTTAAAATTCATTGAAAATTTCGCGCATGCACGGAACCAACCGAAAACCCGGAACCAGGACTTCCTTTGAACGTCCGAAACCATCCCCCTCCTCCCAGTAGCTCAACGATATTATTTTACAGGATTAAATAATCAACCCCCGCGTATACCTTTGTGTTTGCGCGAGGGCAGCGATATACGCCGACAAATTATATCATCGGATAACTAATCCGAGGGAATACATTATTCCGATGGTGCAAAGTCCTGTTTGTCAAATAAAAATTCATTATTACATGTATGTATCAAATTTTGCTGAGAATTCCCG